>CAXHKG010000311.1:15000-37230 GCA_964016985.1 Anodontia alba
TGCTGATGATATTTGTTTAATATCCAAATTGACTATTCTGCGGGCTGCGGGTTGCGGGCTGCGGGCTGCGGGTTGCGGGCTGCGGGCCATATATAACTGCTGCCTTGTAATAAGGTCATTACACAAGAAAACTGAAATGATTAAATTTATACTTTTTTTTGTTTTGTGTATAATACATCAACAGAATATGATCATTGAATACATGCACATGTATGTCTGTATGAAACTGATAAATAGCAAGATAGCAATACCATAATTCTTTGGAATAGGTTATTATCAGGACATGTGGCTTTTACTGGCAGCTTCATGAGAAAGTGTCCCCTTGGAAACATGTGACATGCACTTAAGGAAATACGGATCAGTCTTACTTGTATGCTCTGTGGATAGCCAGGCCAAGTAGCTACTGTATGCCATCATCAAAGACTCTGCTCAGATCATCCTGCACAGATGAACAGTCTGATATGACTTGACTTATCGCAAATCATCTTAAAGGTATATTTTGTCAAAATACTGCCCAGATACAGCTGAATGAAACAATGCAAACACTAATTTTACAAGGTTTATCATTCTATGAAAAAACTTTCAGACAAATCAAACCTATGAAAGTTTACTAACAAGAGCTGTCAGCAGACAGCAGATGCTCGCCTGGATGTAAGGGCTAAACACCTCTTTGGCTTATCGGGGGCGGGGGAGGGGGTGGGGGAGGGAAGGAAGGGGGCATTAAAGTCATAATTGTCATTGTGCTGCTGAATAAAACTTTGGACCCATATCTATCATCAGACTGAACATGAACCAAATTGAAATCCATCATATGGTTTTGAAATTTGAGCTTTTAAAAAGTTTTAACGCAAAACTTTAGCGTAAAATTTGTCTGTGACCTTTTACCCAGTCATAGGTGGGGGTATAGCTGAATAAAAACCCTGGACCTATAACAATCATCATACCAAATATAAACCAAATCAGTCATATAGTTTTGAAATTATGAGCTCTAAAAAATCTTAAAACATGAAATTTCAGTCTGTGACCTTTACCTTAAATGCATGGGCATAGACAGGGTATTGCTCGATAAAACTTTGGACCTCTATCTGTCATCATGCAAAATCTGAATCACATCCATCATTTGGTTTGGAAAGTATGAGCTCTTTAAAAACTTTAACGTAATACTTTATTTGTAAAATTTCAAAGTCTGTAACCTTGACCTTAAGATTATGGGCATGGGCTGGGGTATTGCTGAAAGAAACTTTGGACCATTATATCTATCATCATAACAAATATGAAGCAAATCCATCATACGATTTGTAAAATATGAGCTCTTTAAAAACTTTAACATAATACTTTAATTGTAAACTTTCAAAGTCTGTGACCGTGACCTTAAGACCATGGGCATGACCAATTACTAAAGTATTTCTTCATGAATTTCATTTTTATTCCTAATATATTAGTATTGGGAATGAGTAACATGGGATTGTGAATGAGTGAATTTTGTTAATTAATGACAGAGTTATGGCCTTTTCAGTTTCTGAAAATTGGTTTTTGGCCCTTAGTTCCTTTACTTCTGGAACTGTCTGAATGGAACTTCATGGATATATAAAGGATCAAAGGTTACATACTAGCACAAAAGCCACAACTCTGGTTGCTTTTGTACAAGAGTTATTTGCCCTTGACTCTTCTGCAAAATTCACTTCGCATGCTTTAGACAAAATGAAATAATTAGTAAGTTTCTGACATTCATGCTTGTATTGTCTATTCTTGGATAGACTATTGATTAAACCAAATTAACTTTTCTCAAAACTTATCAAAACTAAAACTTAGTCATCTTTGCTCTGAGTTATACTGCCCCACAGTGGCGGGGTATCATGCAGTGTTTGCGATGCTTTTATTATTAAAGCACAAGGTACTATTTACAATGTTAGATTGTTAAATTGTCCATTATAATTGCATTATCTTTTTCTTTCAAAATTGCAAAAGAAAATGATGACTAACAAGACCAGAAAAATGAGATAGCAAAAGAAAAACTGCTGTATGTTTACAGCAATCTTTCCTTCAGCTTTAACAGTATATGTAAGGAAGTGGAGGTTTAAAGGAGAAAAATCCTTTTCAACCATATTTTTATATTCTTCAACATTTTTTTTTTATAGTGTTTTGCTTCAAACAGTGGAAATGCTGTTAAGGTCGAAAGTAATTTTTGTTTGTTTGTTATTGCCTACTAACACCTACCCCGATTCCTCCCATAATAAGACAAAACAAAAAATCTTCTTTCTTTGTACCTTACTATATTTCATTTGTATATCAGGACCAATGGAAAAACAGCTATGGAGAGTCTGATCAGTGTCTTCACTGTTTACTGCATACATATTTTATTGCACCTCCAGATGTTTTTTTTTTTTTTTTTTTTTCAGTTTTTAGGATACTTACTGGTACATGTACTGAACTTTTTTTTTTCTCAAGGAATTGTTTTTTAAGAAAGGAAAATATTTTTGCCTATCTATTCCCAGGAACATTCATAGGCTGGCAACTGCAAAACAAATTATTCAATAAGCCTGGCCTATTGACTGGTTCATCAGGACAAATCTTTCAAATTAAGTTAAATTATTGCAGCTCTGCCTTTTTTCACCTGTCAGCATCTTGAACTTTGTTTTGGTCCTGAATGCCAGCTAAGCTGTGTCATGAGAAAATATATGTTTCTTATGATATTCTTGTGTCCCCACCAACCCCCATCCCCCTCTGCAAAGACCCAGCCTGGGACCTGCATATTTACCAAGTCTGATTAGAGATCTTGTCAGTTTTGTCAGGCACAAGCTTTGATCAGGTTGCGAGGGTGTACAGGCTGTTCAGAGGCTCAGATAGTTGCACATATAGTGCATATAGATTCTTTACTACAATGCACATGGTATTAATAATTGTACATTGTTCTTTCTTTCCTTTTTTATTGGAGTAGGCGGCAGTGGAGAGGGGGGGGGGGGGGTAATAAGAAAAATAACATTGATCATAAATTTTTGGCTTAACATATACTATTGGTGGCAACCTGTGGCCCGCAGCCCGCATGCCCGCAACCCGCATGCCCGCAGCCCGCATGCCCGCAAAATAGCGATTCCAGATTCTCCTGACGAATTATGGAAACAGTTAGAATCTCTGCAAACATGGTCAGACAAATGTCGCTTATCTGTTACAATACAACACAATGCATTTTTCTTCACTTAATAAGACAAACTCAGGTCAATACTGACAGGATGAAAGTAGTACACTTCCAGAAAGGGCCTAAGATCCGTGCATGTACAATATTTAACTTTAAGCTTGGCAAAAACCACACAGAAATAGTGAACACGTACAGACCTAGGGTTAGAACTCAAAACGTTCGGTTACACTTACAGTGCACAGGTACTACGTTATGCTTGGAGGCGAGCACTGGGTGCACTAACATTTTTGTACATTAATAGTCAAGGGCTCCATTTCGAAACATAATCGAAACTCTATGATTATTTTTCAAATTATAACGTTACCTGAAAAACTTCGCTTACTGTTATCTGAAATATCCGTGGCTAATTTGGTAGCAAACTTTTTAATTGCAGCAACCGAAAAAAAGTACCAGAACACTGAAGAAATAAATTAGAATACTGTCGCAGACTGTGCAGATGCGCATATTTGCCCGAACATTCGATGCATCTCTAGTTTTTACCTCAAGGAAGCATTTCTGTGTGATTTTGGTCCCCTGGAACCATATTTAATATAAAATGTGGGGTTTTCAGGGGTATATACATTATTGTTGTTGTTTCTACACGGGACGGCGCTTATGTGAGCTCGTTGGGGCCGCCTCAGTGTGGCGGTTCTAGCGGGTGCCCGCGATCTCTGTTTCACGCAGAAATAACAAAAAATATCACAATTTTCACCTGAAAATTTTCATTTTCGCAGCCATGGGAGGGTCCATTGTATTGAATAGGCATGTATTTGTGTTGGGTGTCCAATAAGCACCTGAGCGAGCTAGCGGTCGGTGCCCTGGCGACGCTGTACAGATGCGCAGGCTTGCTCGGTCATTCGCTGCTCTTCGAGATGATATGTACACTTTGAGCGCCTGAGAGAGTTGGCAGCGGGTGCCCTGGTGGGACTACACAGATGCGCTGGCTCGCCAGGAGATTCATTGCTCCTCGAGGTGATATCCGTTACACTGAAAAGGATAATGGGTGAGCAATACCGCCTTGCTGACTTAAACCTGTATATTCAATGTTTAGTGTCTCATAAGCTTTCAAATGCTGTTTGTATCGTAAACAGTGTTGACTCTGAAATAATTCATTCATTCAAGAAACGAATAAAAATAATGACATTCAGAAATGGGTAATGGGCATAAACAGTTTTTACACACACACACACACACACACACACACACACACACACACACACACACACACATCATGTCAAATGCAACTTTATCACAAAAACCCATCTTAACCCGTAAAGCACATGTAAATGTTTAGATGTATAGAGTGAACAGGTGAACAGCATTATTAAAAAAATATATATATATTTTCAAGGAAATAAGGCTTGCCATTTCTGGTAGACGATTCACGTCATGTCAAGCCTTATTCTCTCGGACAAAAAAAAAAAAAAAAAAAAAAAAAAAAAAACAAGACCGAGAAACATGTTGAGAAAAGACGTTTGCAAATGTCCTGATTGATAGTTTTAGGATTAATTTAAATTTATTTTTTTTATGATTACTGTTCCTTTACAATGTATTTTGGATCTGAAATTTTGTGTGACTCACTCAGGAACCTTACCCTTAATTTTTAAAGGTCCGGAACAAGGGTTTGACGCTAACAATTGCCAAATTGTGAGTCAGGGAAAACCCTGCTGAGGGACGTGTGTGTGTAGGAGAGGCGTGGTTGGGATGGCAAGTAAGGCATGGTATTTCCATAGCCCCTTCAAATTTGTTGCTTCTGTAAGAGGACAGCGAAGGCCCTGATCAAACTGCGCAGACTGGTCGGGACATCGTCTGCAAATGTTTGGAAGACACGTTTTGACACAAAGCAGCTCAACCCTTAAAGCGCCAAGCAAAATTTATAGAAGACATAAAAATAAAACAAAACTCAAAATGTCTGTAGCAGTTGTTATAGGCCCTTTAATCCACTTTGTACCGATAAGACACTCCAACACTATAAATTTGAAGAGTCCAATTTTATTTTAGGTATGTCAGGCTGTGTGAGTTATATATTCATAGGGACAAATGACTATACTATTAGCAAAAAGTGGATACCCTGATCAGGCTCCGCGTTCTGTTGCGTATTATCAGGGTCTGCACTGTTTGCCAGTTACCCTTTTACAGGTCCCCCGTCTACAGTGGGGGTTAATGCGGCGTCTGATCAGGGTTTACATTGTTTGCACCAATCTAGTATATTTGTAGATACAAGTGGTCTTATTTAAAGTTTAGAACAGCTTACAGAGGAGTTAAAATATTTGAATACTCGGTCAATACGGTAGTGTAGAATCGTAAGACTAGATTGTAAGAAGATGGTCCAGCTGATACTGTGTGGATGTGCAAGGTTAGCTGGATCTTTGCTGCTCGCATATGGTCCAAGAGTACATTTCTGACGTTGATTATCTGATGCTATGATATTTGGTTCGAATAATGAGACCGTGTTCTAATGGGGTCTTAACCCATTGTAGTCTGGAGACCTCTAAAGAGTGATTGGCAAACAGTGCAGAACCAGATCAGACGCTGCAAAAACGCGGCGTCTGATCGGGGTCGCAACTGTTTTAAAATAGTTTAGCTATTTGGCTCTGTGGATATCTAATCTAAATCTTATAGCTAGACGTACCTGTAATTGAAACTGGACTCTTCCACTGTATAGCGTGGGGGAGCCTTTTCAGTCTACAATGGGTTAAGGTGAATGAGTACACTTTTAGGGAAAACAACTCTGTCACAATTTTTGTCTCCCTTGTAAAAGCTGATATGCTCAAATATCAACGTATTGTCATGTAGAGTAGACTGACTATTCAATAAGTCTAGGTAAGATTGGTTATCGGCTAAATTGTCAAGTATACCATCTAAACATAATTGGATAAATAAATTATAATGAAGTCATTTGCAAAAGTTACCGAATTAAATTCTAAAATGATCAATTTAAGACATATATTACAAAGAATAAACCCCAGTACTGGAGTACACCTTTGTGTTAAAACTGGCATGTAATAGCTAATGGGCCATCTTTAATTTAGCCAATCTGTGGCTACAAACTGGACACCATCATTGATATTACTGTTAATTTCGACTTCACTCCTGGTTATCTGACAGGTTAGTTTGATGAAAGAACCCTAGAAGAATGAGACCTCTCTTTAATTTTTTACTTAAACATATGTTTTGGGTACTTATGAGAAACGCCCTATGGTGCTTCTAATGAGTACCCACATTATATGTTTTCGTTGAGAAATAAGAACAAGAGACCCATGGGCCACAATACGCTTACCTGAGTGAAACAGCCATTGCTTATCTGCCAATAACACGCAACATTTTCCAATATTGCCACAATAACTTATTAACATAGTGGACTATCTTTATTAATGCTTAGCACTTTGGCCAAAATTTTCAGATGACATTTTGAAATATTTTCCTAGAAAACAGGATTTGACATTTCAGACAATAACTGTCAAATCTTGTTTCCCGGAAAAAAAAATAAGAGATCTATCAGCAATATGTCATCCGCTGAATTAACAAGGAAGTGGTAAAGGTTAGTTCATATTCTGCTTTTAAAAAGTCTGTGTTGAATATTTCATAC
This sequence comes from Anodontia alba, assembly GCA_964016985.1. Classification (NCBI taxonomy): domain Eukaryota; kingdom Metazoa; phylum Mollusca; class Bivalvia; order Lucinida; family Lucinidae; genus Anodontia; species Anodontia alba. The sequence continues at coordinate 21,765 of CAXHKG010000311.1, forward strand.
CACTTGCATACTTCTTATATGCCACTTGTTCATACATACAGACCATGTCATAAAATACGAGTTTTCCTTGCAACCTGCAACGCAGTCTCTCCATTACCATTTGAAACAAGGAATACAAAAATGAGTCTCAGTTTCACTGAGGCTTTTCAAATAACAGGGCTAGTTTTCAGGGCAGCAAATGCCTTGCCCCCCCTCCCCCCCCCCCCATTCCCCCACTAGAATAGGCTAAAGGTATAGTGAAGCCCCCTGTGCCTTGCCCCTCCCCCTCCCCATAGAATCGGCTAAGGGATAGTGGAGGCCACATGTGAAATGTTACGTAAATTGCACAGGCAGTTTCAGAGAAGAAGGCATTTAAAATTACACAATTTGATAGATGTATATAGCCCAGAGATAAGGGCATTTAACCCCCGTGAGACAAAATTTTGACAGTTCCTAGAACGTTTCACTACTTTAAAATCATACAAATGTCAGTTTCAGTCATTAGGCCTTAAAATTGGAGTGTAAGCAATTATAGTTAATAGTTTTCCCGGTGTCGTCTTACTCTCTGCTCTGTTGTATATTCTACGAGGCGATTTGCTTTTAGTCTTGCCTTGTGCTATTTTATTGTTGCATCTTCCAGTCCTTTTAGCATTGCGAATACCTCGTTTGGGAAAGAGAGAGCTAATCTTTGTGCTTTTCGTACGTTTGTTCGATTGGCGCTTGTTTGGCTTTGTCTGTTTCCTCTTCATTTTTATGGCTGGGACTGGCTGGGGCTTTTATTCGAGCTGTTGTTGTACCATGTGGTGGCCGTAAAAAGTCTGTCCATACATCATCATATAGTCTGGCTCCAGACCCTTACTTTATTTTTCTTTTCTTTCTTTTTCTTCTTTTTTTTTTTTTTTTTTTTTTTTTTTTTTTTTTTTTTTTTTTTGAGCTTAGTTGGATTAAAGAGGATTATGATAAAAAAAATAATGTAGAGAAAGAGAGAATTAGACATAAAACAAAAACGACTGGAGCCAGTCTAATCATCATAGTACAGGTTATATTCTATTTCCTTTGACGTCATTGAGTCCTGGTTATTTTGAATGAAAATCGAATATCACTTAAGCCGGCGCTGTGTGTTTGTGTGTCGCGGGGGTGGGGGTGTGGGGGTGAGGGGTGGCGTATGCAGCCGTGCAAACTACAGTGTTGCATATGAAGAGACTCAAACAAACTGAGTCTCCGATTTTTGTGATTTTGTGTGCTCTTTGTTTCCAGAGACAATCCTTTTTGACTTTTATTGTGATTGTGGCTATCCCTTGGCTTTTCTCTTACCTTTGAACATGTATTGCAAAACTGATTTTTCAGCTATATCCCCATACAAATGTATTTTAGGGGTGAAAATTTGACCTTGCTGTAAAAGAATCAAAGGTCAACCTACGATCATCATTTGAACAAACTTGGTTGACCAAGAGTCCCCGATGCTGTATACAAAAGATTTAGCTCAAAGCTTTCTTGACTTTGGAGAAGAGTGTTTACCATATGTGGGCATGGAGGCCATCTCGTTCAATGGTTCAGAACCATTCGAATAAATTAAAATATTTGTCACCAGTAGGTCCCATGTAAAATCTGGTGAGAATTACAAATGCGGTTTCAGAGAAGAAGTCGTTTAAGGACTGCAAATTTTATACATATAAACAGCCCGGGGGCAAGGGTCGATAGCCCCCCAGGGGACAAAATTTTGATTGTAACAACAACTCTTGTGATACATTGTAAACTTCAGCCTTAAGTTTTCAATTTATTTTGAAAAAATAATTTTTCAACATTTTCCTCGTACAAATACATGGGCACACAAATTATACCTCAAAGGTCACCCTATGGTCATCAGTTGACGCTGTGCCCTAAATGCTTTATACAAAGACTCAGTCCCAAAGCTTACTTGGTTCTGGAGAACAGTTTTAGGTATAGTTTTTACCATATTTTGGCATGGCGGCCTTCTTACGAGATAATGGACAGCGACCGTTTGTATAATTTTACAGCCCCCTTTTTAACAGAAGATTCCACATGAAGTTTGAAGAAAATTGACACAGGGGTTTCAGAGGAGAAGTCCTTCAAATGCATGGACGAACAAACGACGGACGGCAAGCTCATCCTCCGACCGACTCAGCTGAGATGAAATTATAGATGCATTTTGGTTGTAAATGCTTTTTATCCAGAGTTATACTTTCAGAAGAAGCTTGGTTTCAGAAACGCAAACGGGGAGTCACAAAAGTTGCCTCCCTTTCAGTGATGGCAGAAAGTTTGTTTTCAGTGCCCTTAAATATTGCAATCTCTGGGCCGATTCGGTGGATGTCAAACTGTGATAGCTTCCTTCCCTCGCCCGCCGTTCCCGCCCCCTCCCCACAAACTTACAGCCCATGAAATTAGTTTCAAAATGTGTAAAACCTCAGACCCTATTTACAGAAAAAAAGAAAAAAAAAAAAAAAAAAAAACATTTCAAAATATTATCTGCGAAATAAAATATACATGGACCTATATACGTGCAGATCTTAGTCGTCCTCGTTGGCTCAGTTGGATGCGCCGTCCGACTGGAGACCAGGAGGTCGCGGGTTCAACCCCAACCGACATTCTTTCGTGGAGACTGATCATGAAATATTTTCTGCGGTCATTCTCCCCCTCCCGCTGATTCAAGAAGAGAAGTTGTTAGTTTTTGGCGAAAGAATGTGCACAATACTGGGTAACCGCTTAGAGGACTAAGCCTGCCCAGTAAACGTGTGGTTAGGTAAATTGACCGCGCTCGAGATGACCCCGTTGGGTTGACTGGGCCGTAAAACCTCAACACAAATAAATACGTTGAGAATTAAATTTATAATAATTGCGAGTTCATATATATATATATATATATATATATATATATATATATATATATAATGACTGTGCATTTGGTTACACTGCTATTATTTAAAAGAAACCGACTTATCTCTTTATCTGTTTCTTTATTATTTGTTCCGTTTTGTCTATTTTTTTCTGTAACAGAATTCTAAATTTCAATTTAGCAGTTGACACTATAAAATGACCAGGTTACTTAACCTTTACCAATCTAGGGGAAAATTCAGCTTACAAAATATTGATGATATTTTTCTTAGTTTTCACAGAAAATAGAATGTGATATTTCATGTAGCTTGTTTCTGGCGTGCAAATTGTCTCCAAAGGAGAAAGTTTGCATGAAAAGTCAAATCTTATTTTCTGGAAAATTAAGATGTTGAAATAATTCATTCATCGCTTAGGATGCTGGGAAAAATTTTCAGCATAACACTTAGGAATATATTTTTCCAGAAAACAGATTTTGACATTTCATTTGGAATTGTTTATTCACTGCTTAGCATGCTGGGAAAAATCAGCAGACAACAAGAAGAAATATTTTACTTATTTTCCCAGAAAATAGATTTTAATATTTCATGCAAATTGTCTCCAGCGGAGACAAATTTGCATGTAATGACAAAATCTGTTTTCTGAAGAAAAAAAAAAAGTAAAATATTATCACTTTGTCGTTTGCTAAAAATGCCCATTGCATGGTAAGTGTTAGTAATTGTATCAACATCTGTTAATTGTATTACTTGCGGAGTTCGGCCATAACTTATAAGGGGAATCGCTATTTTGCGGGCATGCGGGCTGCGGGCATGCGGGTTGCGGGCATGCGGGCTGCGGGCATGCGGGCCACAGGTTGCCAGCAATAGTATATGTTAAGCCAAAAATTTGTGATCAATGTTATTTTTCTTATTACCCCCCTCCCCCCTGCCGCCTACTCCAATAAAAAAGGAAAGAAAGAACAATGTACAATTATTAATACCATGTGCATTGTAGTAAAAAATCTATATGCACTATATGTGCAACTATCTGAGCCTCTGAACAGCCTGTACACCCTTGCAACCTGATCAAAGCTTGTGCCTGACAAAACTGACAAGATCTCTAATCAGACCTCGTTGGTAAATATGCAGGTCCCAGGCTGGGTCTTTGCAGAGGGGGGTGGGGGTGGTGGGGACACAAGAATATCATAAGAAACATGTATTTTTTCATGACACAGCCGCTTATCTGGCATTCAGGACCAAAACAAAGTTCAAGATGCTGACAGGTGAAAAAAGGCAGAGCTGCAATAATTTAACTTAATTTGAAAGATTTGTCCTGATGAACCAGTCAATAGGCCAGGCTTATTGAATAATTTGTTTTGCAGTTGCCAGCCTACAAATGTTCCTGGGAGTAGATAGGCAAAAATATTTTCCTTTCTTAAAATACAATTCCATGAGAAAAAAAGTTCAGTACATGTACCAGTAAGTATCCTAAAAACTGAAAAAAAAAAAAAAAAAAAAACATCTGGAGGTGCAATAAAATATGTATGCAGTAAACAGTGAAGACACTGATCAGACTCTCCATAGCTGTTTTTCCACTGGTCCTGATATACAAATGAAATATAGTAAGGTACAAAGAAAGAAGAACAAAGGACTCTGCCCAGTGATACAATTTTTTGTTTTGTCTTATTATGGGAATCGGGGTAGGTATTAGTAGGCAATTACAAACAAACAAAAATTACTTTCAACCTTAACATTTCCACTGTTTGAAGCAAAACACTATAAAAAATGTTGAAGAATATAAAAATATGGTTTAAAAGGATTTTCCCCCCTTAAACCTCCACTTCCTTACGTATTGCTGTAAACACACTGCAGTTTTTCTTTTGCTATCTCATTTTTCTGGTCTTGTTAGTCACCATTTTCTTTTGCAATTTTGAAAGAAAAAAATAATGCAATTATAATGGAAATTTAACAATCTAACATTGTAAATAGTACCTTGTGCTTTAATAATAAAAGCGTCACAAACACTGCATGATACCCCGCCACTGTGGGGCAGTATAACTCAGAGCAAAGATGACTAAGTTTTGATAAAAATTAATTTGGTTTAAACAAAAGTCTATCCAAGAATAGACAATACAAGCACGAATGTCAGAAACTTACTAATTATTTGTCTGAAGCATGCGAAGTGAATTTTGCAGAAGAGTCAAGGGCAAATAACTCTTGTACAAAAGCAACCAGAGTTGTGGCTTTTGTGCTAAATAGTATGTAACCTTTGATCCTTTATATATCCATGAAGTTCCATTCAGATAGTTCCAGAAGTAAAGGAACTAAGGGCCAAAAACCAATTTTCAGAAACTGAAAAGGGCCATAACTCTGTCATTAATTAACAAATTTCACTCATTCACAATCCCATATTACTCATTCCCAATACTAATATATTAGGAATAAAAAATGAAATTCATGAAGAAATACTTTAGCTATTGGTCATGCCCATGATCTTAAGGTCAAGGTCACAGACTTTGAAAGTTCACAAATAAAATATTATGTTAAAGTTTTAAAGAGCTCATATTTTCCAAACCGTATGATGGATTTGCTTCATATTTGTTATGATGATAGATATAATGGTCCAAAGTTTCTTTCAGCAATACCCCAGCCCATGCCCATAATCTTAAGGTCAAGGTTACAGACTTTGAAATTTTACAAATAAAGTATTACGTTAAAGTTTTTAAAGAGCTCATACTTTCCAAACCAAATGACGGATGTGATTCAGATTTTGCATGTTGACAGATAGAGGTCCAAAGTTTTATCGAGCAATACCCTGTCTATGCCCATGCATTTAAGGTAAAGGTCACAGACTGAAATTTCATGTTTTAAGATTTTTTAGAGCTCATAATTTCAAAACTATATGATTGATTTGGTTTATATTCGGTATGATGATGGCTATAGGTCCAGAGTTTTTATTCAGCTATACCCACACCTATGACTATGGCTGAAAGGTCAAGGTCACAGACAAATTTTACGCTAAAGTTTTATGTTAAAACTTTTTAAAAGCTCAAATTTCAAAACCATATGATGGATTACAATTTGGTTCATGTTCAGTCTGATGATAGATATGGGTCCAAAGTTTTATTCAGCAGCACAATGACAATTATGACCTTAATGCCCCCTTCCTCCCCCACTGATAAGCCAAAGAGGTATTTAGCCCTTACATCTAGGCGAGCATTTGCTGTCTGCTGACAGCTCTTGTTAGTAAACTTTCATAGGTTTAATTTGTCTGAAAGTTTTTTCATAGAATGATAAACCTTGTAAAATTAGTGTTTGCATTGTTTCATTCAGCTATATCTGGGCAGTATTTTGACAAAATATACCTTTAAGATGATTTGCGATAAGTCAAGTCATATCAGACTGTTCATCTGTGCAGGCTGATCAGAGCAGAGTCTTTGATGATGGCATACAGTGGCTACTTGACCTGGCTATCCACATAGCATACAAGTAAGACTGTTCCGTATTTCCTTAAGTGCATGTCACATATTTCCAAGGGGACACTTTCTCATGAAGCGGCCAGTAAAAGCCACGTCCTGATAATAACCTATTCCAAAGAATTATGGCATTGCTATCTTGCTATCTATCAGTTTCATACACACATACATGTGCATGTATTCAATGATCATATTCTGTTGATGTATTATACACAAAACAAAAAAAAAGTATAAATTTAATCATTTCAGTTTTCTTGTGTAATGACCTTATTACAAGGCAGCAGTTATATATGGCCCGCAGCCAGCAACCCGCAACCCGCAACCCGCAGCCCGCAGCCCGCAACCCGCAGAATAGTCAATTTGACTTATAAGACAGTGCCTCTCTGAGAGAAACATGGGTATAGACGACAGGTAAAAAATAGCGATAATGCAGAAAGGTTTCATGTTTCAAAATAAGAACGTTTTCTTTTCCGGGTTTGTATTATAACACAGATATTTCCTGTTCTATGAGGTACCTGTTAAGACATTTTGCTTCGATTTGCCTAAGTTTTGAATCAACCATGAGATGAGGGCTAATGAAGTTATCGTGCGGCTAATGGGAACATTATAGGGCAATAAATAACGCTTTCGTAGTGCCATCAAATACGTGTTAGCGATAATTAACCCACCTATTGCGTTGTAAAATAAATAAATAAATTTTGGCGCCAGATTCTTCCATCAAACACAGACATGCAAACTGAAAAAAAAAACAAAAAAAAAAAAAAAAAAAAAAAAAAAACTGATTTCTTTTATTACTTTGCCCTACATGCAAACTGAAAAAAAAAAACAAAAAAAAAACAACTGATTTCTTTTATTACTTTGCCCTTTCACATTTTCGAAAGAGCGTATCCGTCTTCATATTACAGATAATGCAACTTTTCACATCTTTGAGCATCCGGATTGCCTCAGTGTGCCGTAAGGCATACTGTATAATTTAGGACATACATGTGCATTGCAACGCTAATGTATGTTAAAGACATATATAGCTAATGTATATACGAGATAGACAACAACAAATTGACGTATATTTTCTATTAAAAGGAACATATTTATTGAGACAAGAAAACTGTTGCTTACACTCCAATGTTTAAAGATAATCGTATTTTGATAGTGATGCTGACGTATTGAAAGTGGCAGGCGAATATTTTCTAATGTATTACAGCGACGTTTATTTAATAAACTCAATTATACCCTGTGTATAAAAAATATACAGAAGATTCTGGTTGTCCCAAATAGTCAGTTTTTGAAGTGAGCCCCAAGAAAAAATTGCTAAATGGCACACACACACACACACACACACACACACACACACACACACACACACACACACACACACACACACACAAATAACAAAAAAAAAAAAAAAAAAAAAAAAAAAGAAAAAAAAACAAAAAACTTTTGTCCCCACAAAATAGTAAAATTTTAACCCCCCCCCCCCCACCACGACCCCACCAACCCCATCCCATCCCAGCCCCCTTTAAAAAATCTCAGTCTATGTAATAAGCAAATCGATGGAGTTCCCGCCCTGGAGGTATATATAAAGTCTTGTCACAATCAATAATAATGAAATTTAAAAAAAAAAACAAAAAAAAAAAACAAGTCGTATCGCATAGAAATCGTGATGCACGACAACTTGGCATTGTGGACAGAATTAATTTACTCTTACCTTCAACTGTCTTCTCTCACTCCCCGGTATAATTGCTTTGATCTTCGCCAGTTCTTTTTCTTCTTCTACAAAGACAAACACGTCTTCTTTTGCACAAATAAGCCACCTTTTATCCATATTTTTACAAAAAAAAAAAGTCTCACAAACGAACTCGATAAAATTCAGTCATATGGTTTGAACCGTTTACTAGACAGAATGCCAGAAAAGTGGGCGTTTCGTTCTGCGATGAAACAAATAAACACACGGTTAGCTGGTGTTAATGAGTGGTCCATATGTCTTTTTTTTTCTGATTTATAAATGGTTCTAATGTAATGTATAAGCCTGATATGCTTATCCAATCCGCCAGATACATTACTACACTTCTTGGGCCAAATGAAAAGGTCATGACCTTCAAATAAAAGAATCTTTCATCGTATTGCTTTTGCACTTTGAGCGGATAGAAGCAGCTTGATTTAGAGTATTTTGGATATTTTCAAATGTCGACAAAGTGGAAATACGCGTAAATACGAATTGATAAAACGACATAGGTGTAAATAAATATTCAGACGTTGAATATGGACGTCTCCTGCAAAAAGAAGAAATCGGTAAGTGCTTAATTTTGACTATTATTTTACAAATACCATAAACCATGATACAAACCCATAAAATGTTGCTCGTCTATTCACCAAAAAAAAAAAAAAGTGCAACAATTGTAAACAGCAGTGTATACGTATACATATAACGTAAAGCGCGTACTAAATGCTACTGTCTTGCATTCATTACAAAAGGTATTGACAAACAGTGTAGACCTAAAAAATAAGTATTACAAGTGGCATTATGCCACTTGGTATTATTAAAAAGGCTTGTATATTGAGGGATGGGTACTATCTTATATCACGAATTAAGATCCAAGTTTCACAAACATTTTTTTTTCTTGTTTTATTATTATTATTTTTATTACTATTCCATTTTGCAAAACTCTCATATACAAAATTGAATTTTTGTCAATTTTCCATAAGGTTTAATATTTTACAATTTGATAACGATACTAAATACATTCGTCAAAGGCGCATGCGTGGCCATCTAGTGGGGCTATATGTCTGATTCTTGTGCTAAACCTTCATCTAGTTCAATACAACATATGTGAGAACAGCAAAGGTACAGGCTGAATTGCGCGGATGCGTAGTCACGCCCGAGCCATCGCTGTTCGCATACATGCGATAAGTATCATTACCTCATGTGCTTCAGACGAAAGAATGCGACATTATTCTAGTTTCTGCTGAAAATTAGAAAGGACATATCGTACTCGTAAGAGGCGGTTCTAAAAAGTACGCACAATCTATGTTTCAGGTATTTTACCGTCGAAAAAATGACATTAAATTTCATTGTTGAGATTGTAGTTAAATGTCAAAATGGACATCTGGCGTTACGTTACCACGCCGTTCTGTGCGCAATATCAAGGAATAGAGGATCTTACACGAGTGGTCATTTCAAAGGAAATTTATGAAAGAAGCCTACAGCGAGATTCATTAATTTCATATGAAATGACCACGAGTATAAGATTGTTTTCCATATGACCATGTTAATTCGGACTCTATCGCCTTTAAAATAGACAGTTGTGCAACAGAAAATGCATGGGCGACATGGACCGTTAACATATGATTGCACGACCCGCACAACCTGTAGAAAAGTTAACTGACTGAGGTCCGTAAGCTTTCGGAGAGTACCCTGTTATGGCCATGTACGAGGTATGTCCATGTGTCTGTCCATCCATCAGGGCGGCTATCTATCTATAGCACAAATGGCCATGGCGCTTAAACTATTCAGAATAATTTTGGCGTACTCAAAAAACACCGACAAGGTGTAATACACCAGTCATTTGAAACCACGGTCCCTACGGGGCCGCGGATAGCGGGGATATTGCGGGGCTTAGTTGCCGGGATTTAACCTACGATGAGTCCCGGCTGTGTCGAAGATGTGCCAGAGTTTTAATATATGTACAGTTTATTTAAAGGCTCCCGGTTAAAGGTTCATGTGTGTGTGTGTGTGTGTGTGTGTGTGTGTGTGTGTGTGTGTGTGTGTGTGTGAAACCACTTGGTCAACTGAAGCCACATTTCATGTGGAACCTCCATGGGATAGGGGAAGAAAGTTGTTTTTTTTTTTTTTTTGCTTTTTTTTTTTTTGTTTTTTTTCAATGGTCCAAGTCATTGTTGTTCTTCATTAATTTTATCAACCTCCGAGAGTAGGGGAAGGGGGAGTTTACCATAAATTATTTCTCGCAGTGCAGGGCATTTACCAGGGTTTTATCACTGAAAGTTAAAAACCCTGCTATTCTCCGGCCCCGTAAGGGCCGGGCCTACAAATGACTGGTGCATAACTAATGACCTTGGAAAATGTTAGCCCTTGCCGAGGCAAAAAAAGGTGTAAAATTGAAAATGGCCATAATACTCAAACCTTCGTGAGTATTTTGATAAGTTTGTTGTACTGACAGATCCCGACAATATCTTACTAATGTACGTACTTATGCAATTATATTTTAGAACGGTCTCGCCGAGGCAAACTTATAAAAATATGAAAATGGTCATGACACTTAAACCACATCGTATTTGCATAGCTAGACACTAAGGGCATTTGGGCACCTGTCAATGTATGTTTCTGGGCGGGTCGTGCACTAATGCTGAAAGTTGATTGTTGTGTTATTTCTCCTTTCAGGTTGACTACTTACAAGTTTATGGTATATATGAAGTTTTAACTTCATTTGTAGGGATCACAGTTGCCCTAATTTAGTAGAAAGTTTAATGAATGAATCGTACGATTCAAACGGTCAAAGTGAATATGATTTTACAGTCTGTTTATGTTCAATACACCACGAGGATGCCAAAAATAAATCAAATCATTCATTTTGTGAAGAAACAGACAGCCTTTCACCGATCAGAAATGCGAGAAGGAATTCCATGAAAACAAGTACAGCTTCTTTAATGAACCCTGAGTATTCTGCTACTTTGATTCGTGAAGAAATTATCCATACTACAAAATGAAGATGATCGAAGGATCAGATTCAAATTTCCTGGTGTTAAAAGACAAAGAACACGAGTCAGTTTACGATCCAGGAACTCTTGGTGTAGTAACAGCATTACAAAACAGAAAGACAAAGATTCCAAACGTAAGTAGTATATCAATTATTAAATTATTGAAGCTTATCGGGAAAAAAGTCTTGCTGAAAACATAAGCGACATCAAGTTGTAAATGATAAAATATTAAACTCCTAGTTTCTCCCTTAAAACACAATCTGCCACCCTTTAAATCCGTAATGGACCAGATTTGAGGTAGAAGAGTCCACTTGGCATAACTGAATTATTACCACTGGATATGAGATGTGGATATAATATTCTAACAGAAAAAACACCCTTCATCAAGTGGGACATAAGACCACTTGCCTTCATTTAGCAATGTTTAACGATCTATTAAAAGTTATCGCACTCATGCAATATCATGAAATTGTTTAACTTTTACCAAGATCTGGGCTAATTCAGCAGACAACAAATTAGTGATATATTTCTTTCCCCCTCACCCCCCCCCCGCCCCCCCCCCCCCCCCCCCAAAAAAAAAAAAAAAAAAAAAAAAGAAAAGAAAAATGGGTAAAAAAAATGGGTTTTGACATTTTTTAATCTTATTTCATGAGAAAAAAGAAAAGAACAATAGTTCTAATTCACGTCTGCTGAATATTTTACCTGGAGGGCTTAGAGTTAGATCATGTCAGCTGATAGTATGTGATGTGCTTAACAAAAGAAATGCCATTTTGTTTTGCAAATAATTCAGCCTCCTCATGAGAGTTCCGACAAATTATGTGGCATGTGCGATTAGCGAAGGCTCATATCAGCCTGTGCATACACGCAGTCTGATCAGAGCCTTACCTGTTCGCATGAACCTTCTATAGATCTTCGGATACTCATAGATTAAGAACCTGAGTCGCTAAGCTTAAAGAGAGGCTGCATTAGCTGATCTGAGTTTACACTGTTCAGCATGGCACATTGTTGGAAATCTCGGGAGACGACAATTATATATTATCAGGTAAATTATCAGGTCAATTGTCCGAACTAATGGAACAGCCTGTTAAAACAAACAAACAAACAAAAAACAAAAAACAAAAAAACAAAAAAACAAAAAAAAAAAAAAAAAAACGAGTCTTGATATTTCATGTGAATCATCACAGACAATTCGAATGGAATATCAAGATTTGTTTTCTTCGAAAAAAAGAAATATTTCAATAGGCCGTCCGCTGCAGTTTTTATTGGTGCTTTAATTAAGGGTTAAACTTTACCACACTCTTGGTAAGTTCAGCGGACGACAAACTGACCATGTTTTTTCTTATTTGTTTGATGAAAACAGGAGTTGACTGACATTTCATGCATATTTTCTCCATTTGAGATAATTTGCCTGAAATGTCAAAACCTAATTACAGTGAAAAATAAGAAAAAATATTTCATTATATTGTCTACTGAAAATTTTACCCAGATATAATGTTCACTTGAAAGGCAAATTCTGGCTGAGCAGTGCTAAATCTCGTTTTGGTCCAATTAATAAGCTTGAGAATGAAATTACTATGAATACCACTGTAAGCCAACACATGAGAAAAGGTAATTTACATCATTTAGATAAAATATATTGAACAGGCAAAAACATGTACATAAGAGCTGTCTGCTGTTCCCAGACACGCAAGAACCTATATATCTTCGATAATAAGGTATACGGAGACTTTAAGGAAGCTACACAAGGAAAAAGTAGTAAATTTTGGAGAGTAGTTGATATCCCTTATCTGCTTATACCTATGCAAGGGGTTCTATGTCTGAACAATAACAACAACAAAATGTCCTTTGTATTCCGAATACTACTATCAGACAACAAAACTAGAAACATTTTAAGACTGCAAACTCACGGTAAAAAAATGAAAATGAAAAAAAAAAAAAAAAAAAAAAAAAAGAAATGCACTCTCTACCATTACGTTCTTATTATGGGGCAGTAAATACAACTGCAAAAGGATTTGAAGTAACCAGAACAAATTGATTTTAAGGAACTAACTGTTAGAGATAATGACTTGTGTTTACTAAATGGTTGTTTTATAGCATCCTAATTGCTTGCAGATGTTATCTCAATTTATCGGAGTTGGATTAAATTTCAGAGGTTCTACAATAGGAGCGTCGTTGGTGACGTCACGAGTTTATGTGTTGCGCACTACGCAGTACACATAAAACCAAAAGTAGGACATTCTTTCTCGCTAAATACGTTGATAACACCTATAAATATTTTAAAATAAGGTGCAAACATGATATATCCAGATCAAACTGCATCTAAAATTTTGAACGAGTTTCACTTTCATGTCATCACACAGAAAATTGTCTTTGGATAATAATGATAATAATAAAATAAATAAATAAATAAATAGATAACTTAATAAAAATATACATGTAGACGTCACAAAAGACCATATTTCCCTACTATTTGGGCAGATGTGCCTGAACCGTGTACACCTAGATCAAATCAAAAGAACCGTAGATGCAGTTCATATTGCCTACAGTGTCTATCATTCATACCGTTGCCAAATATTTTGGATTTTAAAGAACCCGAAATATTCGGTGTCTTTTTAAAAGAAAAACTCCATTCATTCAACTATCGAGGCGATTCTATGTTTAACGAGACGAGTCCATCTAAGAAATATGCTACGAGACTGCCTCTCATATAACACTGTCAATTTCGAACAAAGAAAGCACCGTGTAGCCAGCAATACACAGACTGCGCGGATGCGCATGCTCATTTTGATATTCGCTCTCTAGCGACTTAGTTTTTTTTTTTTTTTTTTTTTTTCTGATGTCGCTGAGCACGTGAATTTTTCTCGTGCTACTTCGTTTGTTTGTTTGTTATGTTTATGTCTTTAAAAGAATGACCCATACACAGTAAAACTTGACTATTTAGTACATCCGCGCAGTCAGATTAAGGCATTCACCGCCATAACAGCAAAGGTCCTACTCAGATTACGCCGATGCGCAGGATAATCTGAACCTTCGCTGTCTAAAATGATACAGGGATCACTAAATCAGATTGCGTTATGCGGGGTGGGGGGGGGGGGAGGGGGGGGGGGAGGGTATTTTTCTCATACTGAAAATATCATACTACGAACAGAAGCCGTTTTTCCTTTACGTTCCGTCAGCGCGTTCAGGAGTGAAAATCAATGAGGGTCTGGATTGGGTGGTACCATTAAAATGCCTTTTTATCGGTAATCGGTAAAACTACTTTCACAAAAATCAGCGTATTTTGTTTTTTGGATTTTGTTTTTTGGGGGCTTAATAGTTAAATTCTAGGTCATAAAAATCAGTAGTCACTAAAATTTTAGGCAAAAACTCAGTAGTCAATAATAAAAAAAAATAAGGTCATTAGTCAGTAATCAATAAGCCCCATCAAAACCCTCATCATTCTGAAAAGTGTGTGTGTGTGTGTGTGTGTGTGTGTGTGTGTGTGTGTGTGTGTGTGTGTGTGTGTGTTTAGATTTCCGTATCTACAGATGTCTGCCCAAAGAAAATATGTTCGCAGGTGTTTTGCACTGCTTATCGCAGCCCTGATTTGTGCGTGACTTTTTGAAATGTTAACAAAAAGGCATATGCTAGCAGCGAAGACGCAGCTTAGCTTGTGATTTTTCCAAGTAAACATAAAAAAAAAACCCGCACGTTACCCTGAGTCTTCGCCATATTTACATCATTTGTTTATTAGAAATGCAGCAACTTTTAATTATTTTTATATCGGTATGCATATAGCCTACATTATGTTGTATCTTGATGACACACACACACACACACACACACACACACACACATGTACACGAACACGCGTGCGCGCGCGCGCGCGCACACACACACACACACACACACACACACACACACACACACACAGTGCAACTTTTATTCACAATTTTATACAATTTTGTTGATTTAAAAATCAGTTATGACAAACATATTTCTTTTAAATTTATCTGAGTATTGCCTCATACCGCATGGAAAATTATGAAATTTGCTTAAAAATTTAACAATAATTTCTCAGATTAATTGTCCAGAGAAAAAAAAACGTTCGCGGAGAAACTCGGTGAAGAAAAAAATCGCGTTTGACTGAATCGCAGCAAAACGGTTATGTTCGTTTTTGGCGTCTGTAGATTCTCTTCGTTCTCCATTGCTTTCTTGTCTTACTTTTTCAAGACCGCTCCGCGCATGCGCAAGACTTGTTCTATTTATAGTATATTAGCCGTCCCACGAACTCTCCTATTGTGACCAGTCGTTTTCTTCAGTCTTAGGTAACTTGAAGTTGGATTTAAGAGGATTTTGTTAAAAAAAATAATATAAAGAGAGAAATAGATGTAAAATAAGAACGACTGGAGCCAATCTAATTGATATATTACATACCTGTTTGCTATTTCAGACCAATTTAATTATGAGAAAATTTCTTCGAACCCATAA
>CAXHKG010000312.1:0-18898 GCA_964016985.1 Anodontia alba
TTTGATGTGTCTAAAAGTATAGATAGAATGACAAACAGTGAAGACCCTGATCAAACAGCAGTTTGATTTGGGTCTACATTGTTTGCTCAAAAATTATTGTCTGAATATTTAGCATAAATACGGTACACGAATATTTTCATTCTAGTAACCGGCAGCTATTTCTTTTTTTTTGAGAAAACATTGGTAAAAATGCTAGGTTTCACCTAGACTGGTATTACGAAAACATGCCTATTCAAATATATAGAAAATGTCACCTCCAATAACTGAAAATATTTACATAAAAAAATCTGATAATTGTTAGATTGATAGATTGTGGGTACTCGTTAGAACCGCCTCGGCGAGGCGGTTCTAACGAGTACCCACAATCTATGTGTTTGAGCAGAAATGAGAAAAATAAAGTATACCTCTGTAAACCCCAGTTTTACTATATAAAAGTGGGGTTTAAGGGGGGTCAAAATTATATAGACATGTTTTCGTGATGGTATCAGTCCGTTTAAAAGAACTTTATCATTAAGACAATGCATTGAATGATAAATGTACTTCTGTACTCTATCATAATGTTTTCAAAGAATGTCTGATTTGGTATTTAAGACAAAGGGCAAATAGTAAAAACTTTGGTATAGGTTCGTAGTTGTTATATACAGTGGCGATTGCGTTTTTCTTGTCCACGGAAACGCATGCGAAACGCTTATTAACGATTTGGAAACGCAGCGTTTGGACCACGCTTAAACGATCGTTTACGGTTTTAGCCAATCAGAGCATCGTTTCTGAAACGTTTCAAGCGTTTCGAATATTAGCCAATCAAATTAGCGTTCGGAAAACGCTGTCATGGAAACCCTGTCTGGTTGCAAACGTTTCATCGTTTGCATCTTTAGTCAATCAAAACCCCGCGGACTCAAGTTATTTAAGATTTTTTTTTTTTTTTTTTTTTTTTTTTTCAGTTTCATTTAATTATAATAACTATTCAAGTCACGGTTTTGCAGATGTAACATTCACTATATTACCGTATACGGGAGTTCCCCTTTCAAGATTCAAGATTGCGTTTTCGTAATATTTTGCCTCAGTGAGACAATTCTAATAAATATCCATAACAAAATTATTTTAGTGGGGAAATGAAGACTCATATTAATTATCATCAAATACTCTATGCTACATGAATCTGGAGTAATTAATGAGTATAATATCATGATATTTTCCTATTTCATTTACATTTTTTATTTATTTATCATACCATTTCCTTTTGTTCTAAATTTAATCTTTTGATCTTTCAAATGTAACATAATATTAGCTAGCCTATGTATTGCTTAAAGAGGATGAGATACAGGAAATGCTCATTCCATGTACTGTTTATTGGAAATTTAATGACATGCAGGTGCACCTCCAAGGCTTTTTCGGCTTATTTCTGATTGGATGAGAAAAAACACATGAAGTATTAACGGATTTATTGCTTGTTTATTTGTAATTTAGACAACCTAGACATAATGGAAGTCATTTTATTCTTCATTTATATTTGGATAGAAATTTCAAGTGTATCTTTGTTAATTTCTTTAATTTGGGATGAAATTTCAAAGTACCTTTTTTTGTGAAAAAAAAAATCAATTTTAATTTATTAATTTCCAGAAAAATTTTAATTCAGAATTTATATAATATCCAAAGATATTCTTTTTCTTTCTTTCTTTCTTTCTTTCTTTCTTTCTTTCTTTCTTTCTTTCTTTCTTATCCATAATCAAACACGTATTGAGATTTTGATGCTTAAATCAAGTTGACAGTGGCTAGGGAATATATTTATCACTCTGTGTGGATCGCACAGGTTTCAGCTATAAATATGATTGATTTTAAGCTTTCATTGTCATTCATGTAAATAATAATAAATAAATAATAATAATAACAATTAAGTATGATAAGCAGGTATTCATTTGTTTTGGACTACAACATATCTGAATAACTTCGTTTGTAACATTACCTTCAGTAGCATTTGTTTTATTTACCCCATTTTAAAACTTTTTATATCTACATAGAATGTATTCTTTTACACATATGTGTCCTAAATGGTTTCTTCAATATCTCATTTATTAGCATTTTTCAAACGAAAATTTGTGATAGTTTAAAATGTCGTCTGCTGAAAATATTACCCAGAGTGCTAAGCGTTGAAATAAATTGACTGCAAAGGATTATTTTGCATTGCATTCTGACATTCCAAATGTGTTACTTACTTCTTAATATTTTCAGTATTCTATATATATATATATAATCCTGTGAAGTCCTATTATAGTATCTGATATGACATGTCATTCACCTGATAAGACGTGCCAATCGTTTGATAATACCTGTCATTCATTTCATTTCAGACTATCCTAAATCTACTGGCCGGTGAAATCCATAGCTGAAAAGCTTTGCAGTCCACAGAAAAAAAAAATCAAAGCAAAGCTCAAATATTCCTGTGGTGATTTTAAATTATTTTGTTCAATTTTAAATTTTCACTGTAAAAATGAAAAATAACCTTGACGCCATGTGAGTCACTGGAATAAACAAAGGTTGAAAGAAGTTAACAACATACTGAAAGATTTGGGACATAGACAACGCATTTGTTTTGTGTGTGTGTGTGTGTGTGTGTGTGTGTGTGTGTGTGTGTGTGTGTGTGTGTGTGTGTGTGTGTGTGTGTGTGTGTGTGTGTGAACCTACAAATAAATACAGTTACGGGGCATTAGTTATACCATGGTTCCTGCGCATGTACGATGTGATAATGCACAAGCGTGTTAGTATAAACTGATTTAACACATTTTAAGTAGATCATCCTTTTCCCCAGATATTTTATGCTGGATGTTGGGAAGTTTGGCCACTATATGATAAATATAGAGCATCCGCGCATTCTGATCTGGTTCGTTTCTGCTCATCTGTACAATGTCTTACTCGATACGATTTGCAAATAGTTTGGCACATCATATTCTAACATTTAACTTATTGTAGACTGAATGAACTCACCCACACTATATATTGGAAGATTCTAATTTCGATTTTAGGTATGCCAGGCTATATTATTTAATTATTCAGAGAAACACATGGTTGAACTAATTGCCAACAGTGGAGACCCTGATCAGACGCCGCGTTCTGCGGCGTCTGATCTGGGTCTCCACTGTTTGCCAATTACCGTTTTAAGGGTTTGTGGACTATAATGGGTTAAATACAGTGTGCTTTAAATGAGAAATTCTAAATTAGTCTAATATTCAAGTATAGCTTGCAGTATGCAAACTCCATGCATTTTGATCTGATTCGTTGCAGTTCGTCTGTACATTGTTTTTTTTTTTTTTTTTTTATTTATTCGATATGATCTGCTGTTACTCCAGTGCATTGTCTTCTAACATTTAAGTATAACTTGCAGTATGCAAAATTCTAGATTAGAATGTGCTAAATATAGCGTGCTAAAGGGTTAACAGCTTTGCATTATCATACCAAAAATGTTTTCATAGTGGAATATACACTTTCACGAAAGCCCTCCAGCAAGTTATTCGCCGACTGACCACATAATTGTTCCGATGTGCACAGTGCATCGTATTTGAAAAATAATGGTCCAAACAAGTAAAAATGAACCTTTTTACATTTTATAAATCTGATCAGTCTGTGTATAAGTTGGATACTGTGCAATTCATGTATCACAGTATTTTATACTATTAATACCTAATCAGTGAACCGAGTGGACACCATTATGCACTAGACTGCGTCACGCACTCTGATCTGAGTAATACATATGCTCAGAGGGAGATTTTCACTTGGTAAAGATCTAATAAAAAGATTAATATTGATGATACTTAATTCTAGCAATATATTTCAGTAATGCAGATCATCTGTTCCAGCACTATTTGTTTAAACGTCAGTGCACATTTCATTTAAAAAAAAATATTACTCAAAACAATAATAGCAATTCACAGGTTTGACGTAGTTCAGTTTGGTGCAGAACGAAAATCTTTGATCTTGATCACGCTGCGATGGTGATCTGGTTGAATATATATTTGAGCCCCTTCAAAAAGAAATGAGAAACGACCTTATGGTATTTGAGACCACCTTAGACCAAGATAAACCGGCATTTCCGCGCATTCTGATCTTCTGAATCTACACATATCGCCAACAAAATGCAGCATGTCAACGATTCGTTGTCCAGTTGAACCTTTATCACTCTCTGGGCTAACTCAGCAGATGATCAATTCATGAACTGTTTTCTTATTTTCTCTCATACAACAAGTTTTGACATTTCAAGCAAATTACTGATCTCGACTGAAGACAATTTGCATAGGAAGTCATATCCTGTGGAGATAATATGTATGAAATGCCGACACCTTTTTCAAGGTAACAGAAGAAAAATACTTCAAAATGTCATCTGCTGAAAATTTTATACAGTGTACTTATAAGCCTTAAAACATTTATCTGTCAAAACAAGTTGATTGTGGTGTGAAAATAATACTGGACTTCACAAAATATAATAATTCTTTTGAAAATAGAAAATTATCTCAATAAGACAATAAAATATGTTTTTGCAAAAAAGTAATAAAAAAAAAAAAAAAAAAAAAAAAAAAATAAAATAAATAAAATACAGAAAATGACAAAAAAAAAAAAAAAAAAAAAAAAAAACGTAGATAAATATTATCTATTTGTAAAAAAATGTGGTTTTAATATGATTCAATAAATGAGAGAGAGAAAAAAAAAACAAAAAACAAAAACTTCGAAATGTCATCTGCTTAAAATTTTATACCGAGCACTACGCGCTAAAACATTTAATTGTCAAAAGAAAATGATTATCATGATTGTAGTGTGAAATATTAGACTTGACAAAATATAATAATCAATCATGTTAATTCGTTTGAAAATACGAAATTATCTCAATTATAATTATTTTATAAAAAAAAAAAAAAAAAAAGAGAAAGAAAATACAATAAAATAAATACAATTTTTATACGTAAACTCATATTACTTTAGTTGTAAAGACATGATTTAATACGGTCCAACAGGTATTTATTAGTCGATTGGTCTATACATACAAACGGTGCCAAACGGTCATATGATTGGCCGAAACGGAAAACAGCGTTTCGATAAGGCCAGATGATTGGCCGAAACGGTGAAAAGCGTTTCGATAAACGTTCGTAGCTCTTCAGTGCGCATGTGCAAATTTAGCGTTTGCATGAAACGCTTTACTCTGTAATTTGATTGGCCGAAACGATATGAAACGCTAGAAACGTTGTCGAAACGCAAACGTTATACAACGATTTCAAAACGCACCCCAAACGCGTAAACGGACAAGAAAAACGCTATCGTCCCCTGTACCTTGTTGCATGGTTACTCTAATACAGGACCTGAATGCCAGGTCAGGTTTCACCAGGAAAACAAGGTAAGGCAAGGTTACCCTTAACACACACATTTTTTGTTTGGCCTGACCACAGAAATTACGGGACAAGACTGCCTGGTCTAGGCATTTTCGTCGTTTGCACGTTTGATTGAGTTTCTCCTATATTTCTGCCACTCTAATGCAACAATTTGGCAGCTTGATAAATACAGTCCTACATCAAGATCGCATTAATGTCGTATTTGTGATGAATGAGCATTGCAAGGGCAGGCAATTGTACCATCACTCAGAACAGCGCAGAAAAGTCTTGTTTTTAAGCGATAAAAACATCGCTATTTTTTTCTTTTTTACGATCAAATATATTGCAGAGTATCCTGTTAGAAGCGCCTCTCCGGAATGATTCGTATGCGGTACCAGGACATGCATTTTTCCGGAAAAATAAGAAAGCGGTCAGTCGGAATAGACGTCTTAACTGGAGCTTTGAGCGTGTAATAGATTTTCGAAGCCAGTGAGAATATTATAGGAGACAGACAAATAAAGAAAGTATATTATATAGTTTTGTCTGAACTGAACACTGAAACCAATAATGATTTTTATCTTTTCGGGGTGTGTTCTTCATAGCAAATAAATGACATGTATCAATAGCCATCCACAGCAATATACCACATATCCCTATTCGGACAGACAATCCTGAGCAAACAGCGTAGACCCAGATCAGACGCAGCAGAACGCGGTGTCTGATCATGGCCTACTCCGTTTGCCATTCATCCAGTTCGTACCATAAGGCAGACAAATAGAGTCGTTCAAATTTTATGGACAACGATGGCAAAGAAAGGTGTCCGAATATAGTGGGTAAAATACGGTACTGGTCCAGCAGTTTTAGACACATCAACAAGTATGGACTTTACCAAATTTATATATGCAAGTAAAAAGATTTACAGGTATACTGCAATAAAATATTGCTTCACATGTGATTAATTTAATTTTTGCATATATCATTAGGTGGATATGACGTCACTTACTTACAAAAATGGCGGCTTCCATGACATTATTATCTAAATCTTTAAAGCCCAAAAACTTTCTTTATTTTAGACCGATTTTTATTTATTTATTTTTTTTTTTTTCACCAAATTTTTAGCTTGATCGGTTCTTTATTTGTTATTTACTGAATGTTTTCCTTTAAAGACAAGTATGGTAAGGAGTTGAGATGTCCTAAGATTTTGGGTGAAAACGATAAATACTGTACATGTGCATTATAATACGGGAGAGCTCATTACGAAAACACGCCTATTCAAATATATAGTGAATTTCACATCCAAAATCTGAAAATGTTCAGATTAAAAAATCTGATATTGTTCATATTTCTGCTCAAAACATAAATTGTGGATACTCGTTAGAACCGCCTCGACGAGGCGGTTCTAACGAGTACCCACAATCTATGTTTTTGAGCAGAAATAAGAAAAATAATGTATGCCCCTGTAAACCCCAGTCTTACTATATGAAATTGGGGCTGAGGTAAAAACTATATAGGTATGTTTTCGTGATGTGTACATAATAAAACGGGAGAGAGAAAGCTCTGATCAGACTGTGCAAATGCGCAAGCTGATCTGGTCTTTCGCTGTCCGCACTTGACTGCCTCGAGTCTCCAGAACATATTTATATTTGTTCTTATAATCCTCTTTAGTAAATCCACCATATCATTGATTATAAAGGCTGGTCACTATTGATTTCAACATCAAAAAAGATATTAGAAGAGAAAAGTTTGGTTTCATTTGATTCTATAGGTACAGATAATACATCTTTATGAAGTCATCATTTACACTGCTGCCGGCCTATTCAGCGCACCTAAGGATATAAGCTGAATTTAAAAAAAAATTCTCTTGGCCAGTTTTAATTTTTAAGTGTACTAGAACGAAGAATAATTTATTATAAATAAAACAAGTTTAGTTTCATTTAATTTCTTCTCCAAATTTAGCAGATAATAATCCCTCAACTTCATCACCCCCTTGTTTGTGTGTCATAAAAAATGTCTGCCAGTTATGCGCACCTGTTAGAATTTTGCCTGTTGCCTTGGACATAAAGAATGTTTTTAGATTAAAGACGCATTTCTATGATCACTAATCAATTTAGAAAATATTTGTGCCATTTTCATTGTTCACACTGACAAAACCACCTTTTAAATTTCACGTTCATAGAAAAGGGTCCTTTTAGTGAAAACAACATTTTCCTCATTATTTTGAAATAAACTGATTCCCCATGCAAATTGTAATGGTCATATACATTTACCTTTTGATATGTTTCATCACATCACGAAAACATGCCTATATAATGTTGACCCCCTTGAACCCCACTTTTATATAGTAAAACTGGGACTTACAGGGGTATACATTATTTTTCACATTTCTGCTCAAAACATAGATTGTGGGTACTCGTTAGAACCGCCTCCGCGAGGCGGTTCTAACGAGTACCCACAATTTATGCTTTTGAGCAGAAATATGAAAATTATCAGAATTTTTCATCTGAAAATTTTCATTTTTTGGTGGGAAAAATTTCAGTATATTTGAATAGGCGTGTTTTCGTAATGACATACGGCCACAAAATGATACTTTGGGATTTTTGGGAGAAAAATATTTGAGTGAGCAGCATTGGCAGACGCGCCACATTAGGCTACACGGCTGTACTTCAATAGACTAGTGCCAGTCTACATCCGCACATGTAGACTGGCTCCAGTCTCCAGTGACTAAATATTTTTCTCATAATCCTGTTTGATAATCCACTAAAATAAAACCAAAGAAATATTATGACTATAATGGCTGGTCCCTAGTAACCAGCCTTTATAGTCATGGCTGGTCACTAGTGACCAGCTTTTATAGTCATGACATTACTTTCGTTGTATTTTAGTGGATTATTAAACAAATTATAAGAAAAATATTTAGTCATTAGAGACTGGAGCCAGTCTACTGCACACGCTACAAAAGATAGCGGCTCACATACACTGCCTTTTCCTTATCAAAATGAGTTTTGAATGTGAAATTATGAAACGAAACGTGCGCTCTAATCTTTGCCAGACTTTGTATGACAAACGCATTACTGCAACGGTTTGTATCCCAGTAGACCAGCATTTTCCATAGACTTATACACGGAATATTATGGGTTTTGCATCTTGTTATGACAGTTATAGATTGAGCTGGGACACAACATTTCTTAGAAGACGACATGTGTGCCTGTTGTGGACTCAAATCAGCTCGCGATTCCACATAGTCTAAGACGAATGTCTGCTGTCTGTCTAAAGACCGCTTTGATGTTTGACTTCCCATAGAGCGTCATGAAATGACTGACCGCAGGCTGGTCTGAGTCATGGCTTGGCGGACATGCGATCTTGTGGGAAATGCTATACAGTCCCGGCTCAATTTCAACGTCTTTCAAGATAAAATATTTGTAGATAAGATGTATTCAGGGGCTTAATATTTGTACTGTTGATAGACTTACTCCATTTTCACAAGAGATATTTTTAGTATCCGGGGCACAGCATTTTCTACAAGATGTGCGATTGTGCGCCCAGATGATTCTCAGATCAGCCTGCGCAATCGCACAGTCTTATCTGGGTCTATGCAGGATATTATGTGGGAAGCCAAGGATCCAAAGCGTCTTCAAGCAGACAGCAAAAACTCTGATCAGACTGCGCGGATGCGCAGGCTGATCCGAGTTTTCGCTGGGCGCACATGCAATCTTGTAGGAATACTGAGTCCCGGCTTTTTAATGCCGCATTACTTCAGCTCACGACTGTACGGCGCTTTATTGCATAGAACTTTTCCTTGTTATCCCTTCATAGTCTCAGTATGACTTACCATCAAATCATCATCATCATCATCATCATCATCATCATCATCATCATCCTGAGCACATTGTAGACTGCATCGCCGAACAGGTGTTTGCAATTCGGAGCTGGACCAGAATTAAGGGCGAGATTGTGTGCCAGAAAAACTAGCCTAAGCCACCCTTCCTTTCCCCCCCCCCCCCCCCCCACCCCTCCCCCCATAATTTTTCTGCTAACCGTTTCCAGGCAGATCATCTGTTTCTGTTTGTCTTTGCATGTCGTTATAGCAATCTGTTTTGCCATCACCTTTTTTCTTATGGTGTCTCGGTTCTGAGTCTTCGCTGGGCGCACGTGCTATCTAAGGTAATGCCATTCCCCGGCTCAAATTTCTTTAGGCGGACAATCCTGATAACACTGCGCAGATGCGCAGGGTAATCCGAGTCTTCGCTAGCGCATTATAACATAAGGCACCTTTTCTTAGACTGGGTCTTAAATTAGCCACAAGGTCAGGAAATATACATTCGGACATGCGCACCCAGCTCATATTCAGATAAGACTGCGCATAAAATTTACGCAGACTGATAAGAATCTTCATTTTGCGCATTTTGGATAGCCAAGGATGCAAAGTTTCTTGATGAGGACAACGAAGACTCTAATCAGACTGCGCGGATGCGCAGGCTGATTTGAGTCTTCGTTGGACGCACATGTCAGAAGGCACGTCTTCCCACGTTCAGGCTAAAATGTTAAATTAGCCATCCATCTTTCATGATGCCAGGAATAATGTCTCTAATTTACTTACCTGTTCCAAAGTATCCAATTAGTGCTATAAACATGGATCGGTGGGCCAGAAAACGTCACGATATATGTCAACTTTGGTGCCAGACGAGCATGCGCATGCGCGCAGTCAGGTTATTATCATATCCGTCCGCAGTAATAGTTACTGAGAGCTAATTATTAGGTTGATGAACAATGTACACCCTTGCAAGACTGCAAGAATGAGCACACGGCCCCGGTACTTAGTGGACTGCCTATTTTGCAGACGCTTGGCCCGTATTCTTTAGCGCAGCGTCGCGCAAAAAGGGATAAATTGAGCCCCACCGAGCGAATATATGCCTTCCGGGCATGTGCGGACAGCGAAGGCCCAGATCAGACTGCGCATTCGCGCAGTCTGATCAGGGCCTTCGCTGTCCGCTGCCAGAGTCATTAGGTACTATAGAAAGTATCGACGTAGAGCAAAGACACGGATGATACCTTGCGCATGCGTTGGAAGATGCGAATCCGTACATTTTGCGCATGCTCGAAGGCTCTTTTTCGCTTGATGCGGCCCAATTAAATAGTGACTGTCGAGATCGGAGTGTGCGTCTTTGCTGCTTGTATGAGAATTCAAAGTTCTCCCGAAGAAAGTCTTGAGTAATAAAGGGAAAAAGAAAGACCTAGCACAGAAAAACAACCGACGGATGAGACTGTAGGGTTGCGTCAGCCGATCTAGCTTTTATGTTTATTATGTCCGTGTCATGCGAAACCGTGTCTTCGGGCATATGCGGACAGCGAAGGCCCAGATCAGCCTGCGCATCCGCGCAGTCTGATCAGGGCATTTGCTGTCCGCTAACAAAATCATTGGATAATACAAACTGTTGGAATGGAGAGCAAAGGCCGGGATGATACTTTACGCATGCGCAGAATGAGCTGAATGTTTCGAAGGCACTTTTTCTCTTGACGTGGCTTATTTGATGGAGGTAATTTAGCACCCCCTAATGTTCAATTATGATTTCATTGTGCAATGTTTTATAACATTTATTTAACCATAAACCGTTGCTAAGACATTGGTGCAATTTCATATTACATTAAAGAGCCGAGGTACCGTATTTCGTATAATATTGCACATGAGCCCAGTGAAGTCTCCGATCAGCCTACGCATCCCCACATTCAAAGCAGAACCTCTGTCGACCGTGTAGGGAAAGCTTGAATGTTTGGCTGTCCATAGAGCGCAAAGCGATGACTCTGATCAGCCTGCGCATTTGCACAGGCTGATCTGAGTCATTGCTTGGCGGACATGCAATCTTATAGGAAACGCTGTACCCTGTATTATAATTATTATATAATTTATTTTGCTGATGACTATAATTAGAGACACTTATTTCGTACTCAAAGTGCACACTGTGTCTCGTTTCAGTATATTAGCAATGCTTTATCCCCGTTTGTTTTCTTGTTGTTTGTTAGAGCTGTGGTTTTACGGCCGAGTCAACCCGTTAGGGTCATTTCGAGGGCGATAAGATAACCTACTCGCAGTGTTCCTTGGCAGGCTTAGTCTTCTAAGCGGTTAACCCTTGTCCTGCTGAATAAATTAAGATGCCACGCCTACTTCTAATTTTCAGCCAGTCAAATTACTTGATCTGAATTGTTGCTATAAATTCGCATACTTAATGGCAAACAGTGCAGATCCAGATCAGCTGGCTTCTTCAGAAGTGAAGAAGCCAACTGATCTGGATCTACACTGTTTGCAAAGACAGGGTGTATCCGGGCTCAGCAAGACAAGGGTAAACCAGTACTGGTGCACATAATTCCGTCAGTAACTCGCAACTACAACTGCCCTTCTTAAATCCGCGGAAGGGATAGAGTGGCCGCAGAGATTATTTCAAGATCAATGTCGACGGAAGTTATGTGGCTGAGCTGGGGTTCGAACTCGCGAACCCTGGATCTGTAGTCAGACGCGCTACCGACTACGCTGTGGAGAACGGCGTCTTATTGTTGTGTTAAGGTTTTATAATACGATTTGGCACTTTTTCACCAGTTTTAACCATCATATTGGAGAGAAAACAAAGGCGTTTTGTGATCGAATCTGGGTAAAGGTACCTAGATATGATCAGGCCCTATTTCTTAATAACGTAATTGCGAGCATTCAAAGCGTTTTTCCGTGCTGAAATACAAGAAACGAGTAGGCAAACTACAGAATACAGTATTGAGATCGAAAGAAAATTAAAAAATTAATTATTCGGCTTTAATCAATTAAATTGCTCGCAATTTGCATGTGAATATATAATTTGGTTACAAAATCGATCAGTTCCGATTTTTGTATAACCTTTGCCACCCTGAGTATGAAAACTAAATTTGGATTAGTTTTTTTTTTTTGAAAAAGGGATGCCGGTCAAAAATCAAAACAAAATGGCAAACAGTATAGGCCCTGATGGGACAGCTCCTTATGAGCCGTCTCATCAGGATCTACACTGTTTGCACAGGTATCTGCGTTGGTCTACAGGGTTTAAATGGTTCATGGAAATAAATCAAAACTTTGTCACTACGAGAAAGCAGTGACTACTTTAAACAGTTTATAAGTGATGCATCACGTACGGTTTGTGCCTTCGGACATGAGCACCCTGTGAAGATTCAGATCATCATTACGAAAACACGCCTATTCAAATATATTGAAAATTTTACAACCAAAAAAGGAAAATTTTCAGATAAAAACTTCTGATATTTTTCATATTTCTTATCAAAACATAGACTGTGGGTACTCTTTAGAACCGCCTCGGCGAGGCGGTTCTAATGAGTACCCACATTCTATGTTTTTTAGCAGATATGAGAAAAATAATGTATACTCCTGTAAATCCTAGTTTTACATGTACTATATGAAGATGTGGTTTAAAGGTGTCAAAATGATATAGGCTTGTTTTTGTGATGGCATGGGCTGTCTGATCAGTTCCTTCTCTGTCCACCTACATAATCATTTGTTACTATACTAAAAAGGAAAAGCCCTGATCAAAATTCACAGAATGGGCGGAGTCTTGGCTTGGTAAATACGTCATAAAACCCATTTGCTCATGTTGGCTGTGCAATTGTTTTACTGTCATGCCGTACGAATCTAGATTTGGACCTAATAACCCTAAGTATTATAGGAGTGAATTTTACTTTTGTGAACTTTATCGATGTGTATACTTCGACAAATCACTCACAAACCAAATCAAGCTCGAATGTCTTTATGTTAAGTTTGTGAGTAATTCGCTGGAGTTTACACATTGATAAAATCTGTGGATTTTATTGATGTGTAAATTTCGGCGATTCACTCACAGCAAGTGGCATATATAAGACAAAATTTTAACCAATCAGAACAGGGCATCACAAACCATCTAAGACTTTACTTCATAGCCCTCTTCTTATATGCCACTTGCTCACAAACAGGATAAACCTCGAAGGGCTTTATGTTAAGTTTGTGAGCGATTCGCTGGAGTTTGCATATCGATAAAATCCATGAAAATGATAATTCAGTACTTATGATTCCTATTTTGTCATCAGAATGTTACCAGTGATGTCAAAAAAAAAAAAAAAAAAAAAAAAAAATGATTTTTTTTTGGGACGGCGGAAGGAAAATAGATCCGACGGATTCCTACTCTGGACTTTATGGATGAGTAAAAAGTTTCCTTCATCCAATCAAATTGCGTGAAATGTGTATAAACATGAGGAATTGGAATTACTGGCATATACAGGTCTGAGCAAATAATGTAGAACCAGATCAGACACCGCGTTCTTTGGCGTCTGATCAGGATCTACATCGCTTGCCACTCATCCTGTAGATTTCGGGCACATCAACCTGTAGTAAAATGACCATCATCACGAAAACATGCCTATTCAAATATAATGAAAATTTCACCACCAAAAAAATGAAAATTTACAGGTAACAAATTCTGATATTTTTCATACGTCTCCTCAAAACGTAGATTTTGGGTACTGGTGAGAACCGCCTTGACGAGGCGGTTCTAACAAGTACCCACAATATATGTTTTGGAGCAGAAATAAGAAAATTAATGTATACCCTGTAAACCCCAGTTTTACAATATAAAAGTGGAGTCAAAAGGGGATCAAAATTATAAGGCATGTTTTCGTGATGTCATATTAAAAATGTAGGTCACGTATGTTAGTAAGTTAAGGTGTCCCAATTGTTTAGGGTAAATTCGGTCTGTACAATTTTATCAAAGCCACCTGTAGAATTCATTATACAACTACTTAACCTTTACCATTCTCTGGGCTAATTCAGCAGACGACAAACTGACAAAACTTTTCATTTATTTTTTTCCAGAAATAGGCTTTGATATTTCCTGCATATTGTCTCGTAAGGAGACAATTTGCATGAAAAGTCGATGCTAAGTTACTGGGAAAATTGAGAAAATATTTCAACATGTCGTCTGCTGAGATTTTGTACCCAGCATGCTAAGCGTCAAAAGAACCACGCGCGTCTGCAGGTGTTGAACGTTGTACCTGCATCTTCAAATTAATGTTATCCATATCAGAAATGATTAGTGTCAAGAGAAAACGGAAGTTATCCGATATGGCGAGCAACTTTAGTCTGGTTCTCCGTTTTTGTTGGCATGCATTTCATGATCCAGTCATTGATCATTACATTTTTGGAGACTACATGATGGATTAACATGAAACGTGACATTTTTCTTCCAATCATTACGAAAACACGCCTATTCAAATACACTGAAAATATTACCACCAAAAATGGCAATTTTTCAGATAAAAAATTCTGATATTTTTCATATTTCTGCTCAAAACATAGATTGTTGGTACTCGTTAGAACCGCCTCGTCGAGGCGGTTCTAACGAGTACCCACAATCTATGTTTTGAGCAGAACTAAAAATAATGTATACCCCTGTAAACCCCAGTTTTACTATATAAAAGTGGGATTTAAGGGGGTCAAAATTATATAGGTATGTTTTCGTGATGCTCCTACCAGCTCATCACGAAACATACCTATATAATTTTGACCCCATTAAACCCCACTTTTATATAGTAAAACTGGGGTTTACAGGGATGTACATTATTTTTCTTATTTCTGCTAAAAATCATAGATTGTGGGTACTCGTTAGAACCGCCTCGCGAGTACCCACAATCTATTTTTTGAGCAGAGATATGAAAAATAGCAGAATTTTTATCTGAAAATTTTCAGGTTTTGGTGGTAAAATTTTCAGTATATTTGAATAGGTTTGTTTTCGTAATGTTTAACATTTAATAGTGCTAAGCGTAGACCAAGCTTTATGTGAAAGCCAATACTTAGTTATGAATAACGTTGAGCAGTGCATGGAATAAAGAATTGGACCAGTCCATGACCTTGCATAAAGTGCTTCCGGAGTAATGGCTAACATTAAGATTGTCTACGCCTATGGACGTAGACAATGATCGTACTGACAAGACTTTAAGGGAAACTGACACATTCTCATCACGAAAACACGCCTATATATAATTATGACCCCCTTATACCCCACTTTTATATAGTAAAAGCTGGGGTTTACAAGGGTATACATTATTTTTCTTATCTCTGCTCAAAACATAGATTGTGGGTACGCCACAAGAAACCACCCACAATCTATGTTTTTGGCAGACATATGAAAAATATCAGATTTTTTTGTCCGAAAAGTTTCATTTTTTGGTGGTAAAATTTTCAGTATTATTTAAATAGGCGTATTTTCGTAATGTAAGGAGGGAGGCTTCTCTGTTAAAATTGTTTTGATCCTTTCTGAAAAAGGTTCTGTTCTAAAAGGAAAAGAAATGTTCCCCTTTTTCACGTTTCAGCTCATTTTCTTTATGTCCTTTATCACACCCTTTAAAATGCAAAACGCACATGTCAGAAGACGTAACACAGAACACAAAAGCGAAAACTCAAAACATAAATTTTAAAAGTCAAAATGCATGTAAATTTACATTTTTTAACGTTAAAGGATCTGAAAATATGACCTCTTAACTGTAGATGTTGCTTTATACACATTACGAAAACACGCCTATTCAAATATACTGAAAATTTTACCACCAAAAAATGAAAATTTTCAGATAAAAAAATTCTATATTTTACATATTTCTGATCAAAACATAGATTGTGGGTACTCGTTAGAACCGCCTCGGCGAGGCGGTTCTAACGAGTACCCACAATCTATGTTTTTGAGCAGAAATAAGAAAAATAATGTATACCCCTGTAAACCCCAGTTTTACTATATAAAAGTGGGGTTTGAGGGGGTAAAAATTATATAAAGTATGTTTTCGTGATGAGATGACCTTAAGACATGTTGAACTGTATCCTTACACAAAACACAATGTCACATACGGTCTTTCGTAGGAATTAGAACATACAAGAGTGTTTACTATTCACATACACACATATGGACGAATTCTCATCGGCATAAGTTTCATCCGACTTTGTCCTCAGATCTTGCCCTCAGGCGAACTGCTTTAACAAGATTTATTCCAGAGTTAATTTCAAATGCAAATAAACCTTATAGATTCCGCTCTTTGTCCAAGAATTCTATAATGTCACAAGCAGTAAATCTTAAGTCTCCTGGATCGATACCAGTACACTACGTTACATTCTGAGCCGGGACACAGCATTTCTTACAATGTTGCATGTGCGCCCGGCAAAGACACAGAGTAGTCTGCGCATCCGCGGAGTAGATCAGAGCCTTCGCAGGGACCTCTGTGGGTAACCAAGGGTCTAAAGCGTCTTCACACGGACAGTGAAGACTCTGAACAGCATGTGCGCATGCGCAGGATGACAAGAGTCTTCACTGGGCGTACATGCAAACTTGTAGGAAATGTTGTTCCCCGGCGCGTCATTACTTAAGAAATTTGAGGTACCATCACATTTCCACATATTATCCAATAAAAGTTGACAGTGATGGAAGGAATACGAATAAGGGAACCAATAAACATCTTAATCTATTGCTGCAGTTAATAAAAAAAAAATATATTCTCGTCCCGAATAGCCGATTTCGTACAGCTTCCGTACTTTTCCGTAATTCACGCATATTCAAAGTCACGTCACTTAATCAACCAACAGATCTCGAAATAAGAAACATGGCGAAACATCAAGACTCAGCCTCTGCTGACAGTGAGCATTATATTTCCAAGGCACATGGAAAAACTCTTATTTTGTATCCTTTCATTTTAAGGCTGTTGCAGCCCTTTACACCTCAGTGGACAGACACTAACGTTGAAAAAAAAACATTTCTCTTCCGCGAGAATTCTCTCATATACTGGGCGCGGCCATTTCGTGTTTATTCCGACTTGATTGGTCAGTGAAATTTCTGTTCGGAAAGTAATCGTAGATGTTCTTTTTTTTTTTTTTTTTTTTTTTTTTTTAGTGAAATCGGCTATTTAGTTTATAAACAATTCATGTCCAGCATCCCGAATCTGCGATGACTCCCTAGGAATTACTTGAGGCTATCTGGCCCATGATTAAATAATTTCTGCCGGCCGTTCCAAGGCAGTTACTCTGATGCAACTGAAATAAATGGCCTATCCATTTTACAGGAAGCAATAAAGATAATTTTAATATAAAATTATAAAAAGGCACTTTTTCTCCGACGCTGCTGATACATGTACAGTCGAACCCCAATATCTCGAACACCGATGATTCGTTTACCATTATGAGGCTATTTCGAACTCGCGGTTTTGTGTATTTGAGTACTTACGAACTTCTTCCAATAGCTCAAGCAAACAAATATATATTGAAATTTTCTTATTTTATCATGAAATTATATGTTGTGTGTACTCATTAGAATCGCCTCGATGAGGCGATTCTAATGAGTACACTCAACATGCAATTATTGTGTAGAAAATCGGAAAGATTTCCCTAATTTATCGCTGTTTGCTTCCTAACCTGGCACCATGATTAACACTCAGAGGCTCGAACTACCCATATCTCGAACAAATTTCCACGGTCCCAAAGATGTTCGAGCCATTGAAGTAGGACTGTATGATGTAAGCTTACTTGTACGCTGATGCACTTATGCACCCCAGAATTAGTTACAAAGATAATAAGTGCACACTATTTAAGAAGTGCAGATTGTGCGTAGATGTTTTCTTAATAGTAGAGTAATTTTCTAATTTCGTTAATTACATATATGTTACATAACACGAAGGGCTCTTATCACGTCCGTGTAGTCTGGCAACAAGTTCTTTCTGATAATGTGGACTGCTTTTCAGAAGGCAATAAACAGTTTGATAGAATTGTCTCCCTTGAAAGTGAATCGATTCCGTTAGAAGCGCCAGTCACAACTGCAACAGACGACATTTTGAAATATTTCTTCTTTTCTTTTTTTTCAGAGAAACAGTGGCTTGATATGTCACTGAAATTTTGGCAGACGATTCCTATGAAATTTCAAAACTATTAGTGGAGATGTCTTATATATTCGGCACGATAATGAAAAAAAAAAAACAAATAAAAAAAACGGCAATTTACCAGGCAATTCGGTTTAACACTGTCACTGCCAGAAGCCGATAATTGTGCGTGCGTGCGTGCGTACGTGTATTGTCTACATTGTATTATTCATACAGTCATGCAACTGGGGCTTTATCCACGCTGATGGATAAGGATTTTTTGTTTGAACTTTCAGAACATGTTGTACAATGTGGCCAAATAAAATACAAAACATACAGACTATATATATATATATATATATATATATATATATATATATATATATATATATATATATATATATATATATATATATATATATATATATATAATGCTATAGTTTCAGGAATTACCCCAGCTAGCATTCTTTGTAAATCTACAGCGAGCCGTTATCGGCCCGTCAGCAGCCCTGACGGGCCGATAATGGCCCGCTGCAGATTTTTAAAGGATGCTTACTGGGGATCTAATGCGACTGTTGAAAGTAATATCAGATCCCAAGCGACAAATAAATAACACTTGCAGACAGAGCTGCTTGGAAGGTTTTCAAAAGTAGAAAACAAAAACA
>CAXHKG010000313.1:5000-17500 GCA_964016985.1 Anodontia alba
AGACCGGGCGCCCTGGGTATATTTCAACCCAAGTTTGGACTTTGTTTTTTTTTTCAATAACCCTAACCCTAACGCTAACCTAGACACTCCCGGGGCCTGCCAGCTGCCTCAGTCATGTTGAGGATGAGCACCACGGGTTTCTTTCGAACTTAGTTTTTTTTTTCAATAACCCTAACCCTAACCCTAACCCTAGACACTCCCGGGGCCCGCCCGCTTGAGACCGGGCGCCCCGGGTATCTTCCAAGCCAAGTTTTGACAGTTTTTTATTCAATAACCCTAACCCTAACCCTAGACACTCCCGGGGCTTGCCCGCTGCTTCAGTCATGCGGAGAACAGGCGGCCCGGTTATCTTACAACCCAAGTTCGGACTTAGTTTTTTTTTTCAATAACCCTAACCCTAACCCTAGGTAATATTCCAATGAAGGGAGATGACACTCCCGGGGCCTGCCCGCTGCCTCAGTCATGTTGAGACCGCCCGGGTTTCATTCAACCCAAGTCCGGATTTAGTTTATTTTTCAATAACCCTAACCCTAGGGTTAGGGTTATTGAAAAATAAACTAAGTCCGAACTTGGCTTGAGAGAAACCCTGGGCGTCCGGTCTCAACACTACTGAGGCAGCGGGCAGGCCCCGGGAGTGTCTAGGGTTAGGGTTATTGAAAAATAAACTAAGTCCGAAGGGTTAGGGTTAGGGTTATTGAAAAATAAACTAAGTCCAAACTTGGCTTGAGAGAAACCCGGGGCGCCCAGTCTCAACATGACTGAGGCAGGCCCCGGGAGGGTCTAGGGTTAGGGTTAGGGTTATTGAAAAATAAACTAAGTCCGAAGGGTTAGGGTTAGGGTTATTGAAAAATAAACTAAGTCCGAACTTGGCTTGAGAGAAACTCGGGGCGCCCAGTCTCAACATGACTGAGGCAGCGGGCAGGCCCCGGGAGGGTCTAGGGTTAGGGTTAGGGTTAGGGTTATTGAAAAATAAACTAAGTCCGAAGGGTTAGGGTTAGGGTTATTGAAAAATAAACTAAGTCCGAACTTGGCTTGAGAGAAACCCGGGGCGCCCAGTCTCAACATGACTGAGGCAGCGGGCAGGCCCCGGGAGGGTCTAGGGTTAGGGTTAGGGTTAGGGTTATTGCAAATTAAACTAAGTCCGAAGGGTTAGGGTTAGGGTTATTGAAAAATAAACTAAGTCCGAACTTGGCTTGAGAGAAATCTGGGGCGCCCAGTCTCAACATGACTGAGGCAGCGGGCAGGCCCCGGGAGGGTATAGGGTTAGGGTTAGGGTTATTGAAAAATAATCTAAGTCCGAAGGTTAGGGTTAGGGTTATTGAAAAATAAACTGTCCGAACTTGGCTTGAGAGAAACCCGGGGCGCCCAGTCTCAACATGACTGAGGCAGCGGGCAGGCCCCGGGAGGGTCTAGGGTTAGGGTTAGGGTTAGGGTTATTGCAAATTAAACTAAGTCCGAAGGGTTAGGGTTAGGGTTATTGAAAAATAAACTAAGTCCGAACTTGGCTTGAGAGAAATCTGGGGCGCCCAGTCTCAACATGACTGAGGCAGCGGGCAGGCCCCGGGAGGGTATAGGGTTAGGGTTAGGGTTATTGAAAAATAATCTAAGTCCGAAGGTTAGGGTTAGGGTTATTGAAAAATAAACTGTCCAAACTTGGCTTGAGAGAAACC
The DNA here is from genome assembly GCA_964016985.1 of Anodontia alba. NCBI lineage: Eukaryota > Metazoa > Mollusca > Bivalvia > Lucinida > Lucinidae > Anodontia > Anodontia alba. The sequence goes on from CAXHKG010000313.1 coordinate 6,671, forward strand.
CGGGGCGCCCAGTCTCAACATGACTGAGGCAGCGGGCAGGCCCCGGGAGGGTCTAGGGTTAGGGTTAGGGTTAGGGTTATTGAAAAATAAACTAAGTCCGAAGGGTTAGGGTTAGGGTTATTGAAAAATAAACTGTCCGAACTTGGCTTGAGAGAAACCCGGGGCGCCCAGTCTCAACATGACTGAGGCAGCGGGCAGGCCCCGGGAGGGTCTAGGGTTAGGGTTAGGGTTAGGGTTATTGCAAAATAAACTAAGTCCGAAGGGTTAGGGTTAGGGTTATTGAAAAATAAACTAAGTCCGAACTTGGCTTGAGAGAAATCTGGGGCGCCCAGTCTCAACATGACTGAGGCAGCGGGCAGGCCCCGGGAGGGTCTAGGGTTAGGGTTAGGGTTATTGAAAAATAATCTAAGTCCGAAGGGTTAGGGTTAGGGTTATTGAAAAATAAACTAAGTCCAAACTTGGCTTGAGAGAAACCCGGGGCGCCCAGTCTCAACATGACTGAGGCAGCGGGCAGGCCCCGGGAGGGTATAGGGTTAGGGTTAGGGTTATTGAAAAATAATCTAAGTCCGAAGGTTAGGGTTAGGGTTATTGAAAAATAAACTGTCCGAACTTGGCTTGAGAGAAACCCGGGGCGCCCAGTCTCAACATGACTGAGGCAGCGGGCAGGCCCCGGGAGGGTCTAGGGTTAGGGTTAGGGTTAGGGTTATTGCAAATTAAACTAAGTCCGAAGGGTTAGGGTTAGGGTTATTGAAAAATAAACTAAGTCCGAACTTGGCTTGAGAGAAATCTGGGGCGCCCAGTCTCAACATGACTGAGGCAGCGGGCAGGCCCCGGGAGGGTATAGGGTTAGGGTTAGGGTTATTGAAAAATAATCTAAGTCCGAAGGTTAGGGTTAGGGTTATTGAAAAATAAACTGTCCAAACTTGGCTTGAGAGAAACCCGGGGCGCCCAGTCTCAACATGACTGAGGCAGCGGGCAGGCCCCGGGAGGGTCTAGGGTTAGGGTTAGGGTTAGGGTTATTGAAAAATAAACTGTCCGAAGGGTTAGGGTTAGGGTTATTGAAAAATAAACTGTCCGAACTTGGCTTGAGAGAAACCCGGGGCGCCCAGTCTCAACATGACTGAGGCAGCGGGCAGGCCCCGGGAGGGTCTAGGGTTAGGGTTAGGGTTAGGGTTATTGCAAAATAAACTAAGTCCGAAGGGTTAGGGTTAGGGTTATTGAAAAATAAACTAAGTCCGAACTTGGCTTGAGAGAAATCTGGGGCGCCCAGTCTCAACATGACTGAGGCAGCGGGCAGGCCCCGGGAGGGTCTAGGGTTAGGGTTAGGGTTATTGAAAAATAATCTAAGTCCGAAGGGTTAGGGTTATTGAAAAATAAACTAAGTCCAAACTTGGCTTGAGAGAAACCCGGGGCGCCCAGTCTCAACATGACTAAGGCAGGCCCCGGGAGGGTCTAGGGTTAGGGTTAGGGTTATTGAAAAATAAACTAAGTCCGAAGGGTTAGGGTTAGGGTTATTGAAAAATAAACTGTCCGAACTTGGCTTGAGAGAAACCCGGGCCGCCCAGTCTCAACATGACTGAGGCAGCGGGCAGGCCCCGGGAGGGTCTAGGGTTAGGGTTAGGGTTAGGGTTATTGCAAAATAAACTAAGTCCGAAGGGTTAGGGTTAGGGTTATTGAAAAATAAACTGTCCAAACTTGGCTTGAGAGAAACCCGGGGCGCCCAGTCTCAACATGACTGAGGCAGGCCCCGGGAGGGTCTAGGGTTAGGGTTAGGGATATTGCAAAATAAACTAAGTCCGAAGGGTTAGGGTTAGGGTTATTGAAAAATAAACTAAGTCCGAACTTGGCTTGAGAGAAATCCGGGGCGCCCAGTCTCAACATGACTGAGGCAGCGGGTAGGCCCCGGGAGGGTCTAGGGTTAGGGTTAGGGTTATTGAAAAATAAACTAAGTCCGAAGGGTTAGGGTTATTGAAAAATAAACTGTCCGAACTTGGCTTGAGCGAAACCCGGGGCGCCCAGTCTCAACATTACTGAGGTAGCGGGCAGGCCCCGGGAGGGTCTAGGGTTAGGGTTAGGGTTAGGGTTATTGAAAAATAAACTAAATCCGAAAGGTTAGGGTTAGGGTTATTGAAAAATAAACTAAGTCCGAACTTGGCTTGAGAGAAACCCGGGGCGCCCAGTCTCAACATGACTGAGGCTGCGGGCAGGCCCCGGGAGAGTCTAGGGTTAGGTTTAGGGTTAGGGTTATTGAAAAAAAAACAAAGTCCGAAAGACACCCGGGGCGCCCGGTCTCAACATGACTGAGGCAGCGGGGAGGCCCCGGGAGTGTCTTTGGAAAAATTACCCCGAACAGTAAATTTTCCATGTTTCCTACCGAAGAGGTAGATTTTCCACTAGGCATTGATTTAATTGAAAAAAATGAAAAGACTCCGGGCGCCCGGTCTCAACATGACTGAAGCAGCGGGCAGGCCCCGGGAGTGTCTTTGGAAAAATTACCCCGAACAGTAAATTTTCCATGGTTCCTACCGAAGAGGTAGATTTTCCACTAGGCATTGATTTTATAAAAGTCCAAGTCCAAATTTGGTATAAAAATTGAAAAAAATGAAAAGACTCCGGGTGCCCGGTCTCAACATGACTGAAGCAGCGGGCAGGCCCCGGGAGTGTCATGGGCCTGCATGTGGAAAATTTTCATAGGGTTAGGGTTAAATGTTAACCTAATTTTGGACATGCTGGCTGGGGCTATAAGGCCCTGATCAGACACCGGTTAAGTATCATTTATAGTCTAAGTACTCCGACAGGCAGGCAGCCTCTGCGCAGACCCTGATCGGACACCAGCTCAGTATCATTTACATTCTAAGTATTCGAACAGGCAGGGACTATCATATTATTCGGTCAGGCAGGCACGAGCTATAACTATAGACCTGATCGGACACCGTCGGAGTTTCATTTATATTCTAAGTACTCCGACAGGCAGGCAGCCTCTGCGCAGACCCTGATCGGACACCGGCTCAGTATCATTTACATTCTAAGTATTCGAACAGGCAGGCACGAGCTATAAACATAGACCTGATCGGACACCGTTGGAGTTTCATTTATATTCTAAGTACTCCGACAGGTAGGCAGCCCCTGCGTAGATCCTGATCGGACACCGGTTGAGGATCATTTACATTCTAAGTATTCGAACAGGCAGGGACTATCATATTATTCGGTCAGGCAGGCACGAACTATAAACATAGACCCTGATCGGACACCGTTAGAGTTTCATTTATATTCTAAGTATTCGAACATGCAGGCATGAGCTATAAGTATAGACCCTGATAAGACATCGGCTGAGTATAAATTATATTCAAAGTATTCGGACAGTTTTTCACTTTATTCGAAAGATTTTTACTAAACGCAAACAATGTAAGTCGAGATCAGATACCGATCAGATCCCACTTTTCGGTGTCTGATCAGGGTCTACACTGTAACATCATGCCTGCCTGTCCGCATACTTAGAATATAAATGATACTCAGCCGGTATCCGATCAGGCTCTATGCCTATAGCCCCTGCCTGTCTTTTCGAATACTTGGACTATAAGTGATACTCAGGCGGTGTCCAATCAGGGTATACGCTTAGAGCCCCTGCATGCCTGTCCGAGTACTTAGAATATAAATGATACTTAACCGGTGTCTGATCAGGGTCTTATAGGCTTATAGCCCCTGCCTGCCTGTCCAACTAACCCTAACCCTAGACACTCCCGGGGCGCGCCCGGTCTCAACATGACTGAGGCAGCGTGTAGGCCCCGGGAGTGTCTAGGGTTAGGGTTAGGGTTAGGGTTATTGCAAATAAACTAAGTCCGAAGGGTTAGGGTTAGGGTTATTGAAAAATAAACTGTCCGAACTTGGCTTGAGAGAAATCCGGGGCGCCCAGTCTCAACATGACTGAGGCAGCGGGCAGGCCCCGGGAGGGTCTAGGGTTAGGGTTAGGGTTATTGAAAAATAAACTAAGTCCGAAGGGTTAGGGTTAGGGTTATTGAAAAATAAACTAAGTCCGAAGGGTTAGGGTTAGGGTTATTGAAAAATAAACTGTCCGAACTTGGCTTGAGAGAAACCCGGGGCGCCCAGTCTCAACATGACTGAGGCAGCGGGCAGGCCCCGGGAGGGTCTAGGGTTAGGGTTAGGGTTAGGGTTATTGCAAAATAAACTAAGTCCGAAGGGTTAGGGTTAGGGTTATTGAAAAATAAACTATGTCCGAACTTGGCTTGAGAGAAACCCGGGGCGCCCAGTCTCAACATGACTGAGGCAGGCCCCGGGAGGGTCTAGGGTTAGGGTTAGGGTTAGGGTTATTGAAAAATAAACTAAGTCCGAAGGGTTAGGGTTAGGGTTATTGAAAAATAAACTAAGTCCGAACTTGGCTTGAGAGAAACCCGGGGCGCCCAGTCTCAACATGACTGAGGCTGCGGGCAGGCCCCGGGAGAGTCTAGGGTTAGGGTTAGGGTTAGGGTTATTGAAAAAAAAACTAAGTCCGAAAGACACCCGGGGCGCCCGGTCTCAACATGACTGAGGCAGCGGGGAGGCCCCGGGAGTGTCTTTGGAAAAATTACCCCGAACAGTAAATTTTCCATGTTTCCTACCGAAGAGGTAGATTTTCCACTAGGCATTGATTTAATTGAAAAAAATGAAAAGACTCCGGGCGCCCGGTCTCAACATGACTGAAGCAGCGGGCAGGCCCCGGGAGTGTCTTTGGAAAAATTACCCTGAACAGTAAATTTTCCATGGTTCCTACCGAAGAGGTAGATTTTCCACTAGGCATTGATTTTATAAAAGTCCAAGTCCAAATTTGGTATAAAAATTGAAAACAATGAAAAGACTCCGGGCGCCCGGTCTCAACATGACTAAAGCAGCGGGCAGGCCCCGGGAGTGTCATGGGCCTGCATGTGGAAAATTTTCTTAGGGTTAGGGTTAAATGTTAACCTAATTTTGGACATGCTGGCTGGGGCTATAAGGCCCTGATCAGACACCGGTTAAGTATCATTTATATTCTAAGTACTCCGACAGGCAGGCAGCCTCTGCGCAGACCCTGATCGGACACCGGCTCAGTATCATTTACATTCTAAGTATTCGAACAGGCAGGGACTATCATATTATTCGGTCAGGCAGGCACGAACTATAAACATAGACCCTGATCGGACACCGTTAGAGTTTCATTTATATTCTAAGTATTCGAACATGCAGGCATGAGCTATAAGTATAGACTCTGATCAGACATTGGCTGAGTATAAATTATATTCTAAGTATTCGGACAGTTTTTTACTTTATTCGAAAGTTTTTTACTAGACGCAAACAATGTAAGTCAAGATCAGATACCGATCAGATCCCGCTTTTCGGTGTCTGATCAGGGTCTACACTGTAACATCATGCCTGCCTGTCCGCATACTTAGAATATAAACGATACTCAGCCGGTGTCCGATCAGGCTCTATGCCTATAGCCCTTGCCTGTCTTTTCGAATACTTAGACTATAAGTGATACTCAGCCGGTGTCCGATCAGGGTATACGCTTAGAGCCCCTGCATGCCTGTCCGAGTACTTAGAATATAAATGATACTTAACCGGTGTCTGATCAGGGTCTTATATTCTTATAGCCCCTGCCTGCCTGTCCAAATACAGGATAACAATTAACCCTAACCCTAAGAAATGCAGGCCAATGCCCGCTGCCTCAGTCCTGATGGCACCGGGCGCACCGGGTCTTTTCAACCCAAGCTCGGACTTAGTCCTTTTTTTAATAACCCTAACCCTAACCCTAGGTAAATTTTCCACGACACTCCCGGGGCCTGCCCGCTGCTTCAGTCATGTTGAGACCGGCCGCCCCGGGTCTTTTCAACACAATTTCGGACTTAGTTTTTTTTCTAGGGTTAGGGTTAGGGTTAGGGTTACCCGAGGTTCCCCGCAACTACGGCGATATTGAGACCGGCCTCCCCGGGTCTTTTCAACACAATTTCGGACTTAGTTTTTTTTCTAGGGTTAGGGTTAGGGTTACCCGATTTTTTCTCCAAAAACATAAACACCAATATGCGAGGCTGCCTCGAAGCCTCGCATATTGGTGTTCTGCAAAATAAACTTAGTTTTTTTTTTTTTAGGGTTACCCGATTTTTTCTCCAAAAACATAAACACCAATATGCGAGGCCGCTGCTGCCCAGCAGCCGCCCCGCCTCGCATATTGGTGTTCTGCAAAATAAACTAAGTCCGAAAGTTGCTTGAAAATAGACTAAGTCCGTTTGTTTTCAGGGTTAGGGTTCCCCGCAACTATATTGCGACCGGCCGCACCGGGTCTTTTCACCAAGTTCGGACATTTTTTTTTTGTATCACTGTCCAGGCACACACTATTATTTGGGCCCCCCTTTTTTTCTCCCCCCCCCCCGCTCTGTTTTCTCAATCTTTATTTCCATTTTAATACACATATGGGGACAGCACATTTAAAAACAAGTTAATACAGACAATTTGATCCGGGTACTGCACCCACAAGAGTACCCAGACGCCTAGCCAAGACAAGGCTCGGCCGCAACAGCTTCATAGAGTCTCGATTACCCGCCTGCATAAACTTTGGGTCTTGGAACTGTCAAAGTGACAGTAGGACTCGTAAACGAGTCGCCTCGGATCAATTATAAAATGCAATATAATAAAATAAAATATATACAAACCTCGGACATAAGAGGGGGGGCGCGCGGCAAACAACGCGCCCCGGCAGACCACGATTCCCCCGGACCCGGACTCGGAAAAAGCAGAACGTGCCCATCTCGTTCTGCTGCAGAACGTTGTCCATCCCGTTCTGCTGTGAGCGTTCACTCGCCGTGTTTTTTTACACCTGCCCGCGGACGTCTTTCCACTGGGACGCACACTGTTGAGCTACCGTGCGTCCTCGCTACTGATGTCCTCACCAGCTACTGATGTCATGCTCATCAGTCCTCATCATTTGGTCTATTTTTGGCTAACCAGGCGCGGAGGTTCTCCATATTCCCCACGAGTTTGTGCTTTCGGGTGATACAGCGGACCATGCCTTTCACCCGGTATGTCAAACTCTGCCTGAGAGTATTTGTGAGCCCAAACTTTTTGAGAAAGTAACTACAGTATTTAGATCGTCCCTTCTTTAGGACATCCCAGATCTCGTCAATGCGGATGTTGGGGACACTGCCTTTAATCAATCTTCGCTGCGTTTCCCGGCTGCGTAGGTGCCGGAGAATGTATTGGTCGAAGATTTCATGCAAGGCCTCCCTTTCCTCCCTTTGACACAAGCTTTGGACAGGTGCTTGGCCAGTTTGTGCCGCCTCCTCCTCCTGACTTAGCAATGGTGAGGCACAAACGGCTCGTTCAACGTCCCCAGATCCATCGGACTGCTCGGAGTGCTCGGACTGCTCGGACTCCTCGGACTCCTTATCTTTAGGGAGACCGCTTGGTGGGCTTGGTGGAGGCTGGGACCGCTTGGGGACACCGCCTTTACTGCGACCGACCTCTTCAATCGAGGATGAAGTTAACCGGGCAATTACCTCGGCAGATAGTTTAGGGCTTTCATCATCATCATCGGATGAGTCATCCGAGCTGCTAGACTCGGAAGCTCCCTTTCCATGCAGGGGCTTCGTTAAAAGCGCCTGCTTTCTAAGTGCTCTGGCAATCGACTTTGCGCTCTTGCCACAAACGCCACTGCCTTCAACAGTTTCTGACGCGGCCGCTTCTCGTAATCCGCGCATGGCCTCTGTCATTTGCAATGACGTGACCCGATGAACCCGGTCGGATCTATCATAATACCTTGACGCCGTATCGTGCGAGTGCGTCATGTGGGTGGCCAGTTTCTTCTGCTCTTCGGTAGTGGCCCCGCTCTCTCTCTGAATCGTGACATTTAACGACCGGTTCATAGACGCCGTTAAGTCGGGCAGTCGCTTTCCGGTCTCTATGGCAAACCTATCCCAGGGCCTTCTGTATGCTTTGGTGATGGCCGAACTTGACATTCTTTCCTCGCCACGCCGTTCGGACAAAATGAAATTCCTGCTGAACCTCGCATTAGGAAATTGAGGTCTGACGTACTCGAGGTAGGCTCGAAATAAACCAAATACCGTCGGCGTGACGTTGATCAGAGTCTGGCTGTTTGTAGTGCCAGCAGAATAGTTCTTGGCGCCAGCCGCTGACAACTGGTACGTCTCCGTATCGGGGCAACCGTCCCTGCGCCACTGATCGACGGCCCGCTGCGCCTGCTCGACCGTGATACAGTTCAGATCACCCGCACGGCGTATCTGATCCAGCGTTAAAGCGAGATACAGTGTATCTCGCACTAGGACCCTGTCTGTACGTGACAGGCGTTTATCTTTTGCCTGGAATGCAATCTTCGTGGCGTCCTCGACCACCTGGGAATCGGCAAAGCCTACGACCATCCATGCTTCCAGCAACTCCCCTTCATTTTCAGCGGATTCTTTCACCGTTTCGTTAATCTCTTCCTGCGCCACATCTTCATTAAGTGAACGGGAAAACAACCCGCACCTGATGCGCGCCTGCTCAACTTGTTCATACTTCAAGTTGCAATTCAATAACTCGGTCGCATCACTCGACAGCCACTGAAGAAACTTGCGGATGGACGACAAGTACACCTGCATGGTCCGGGCCTTGCATTTTTGCTCTTTGAGCAATGTATCTATACGGCCCCCTCGATCACCAGCAGCCATGAGGTCTCCTATCCCAGCAGGCGTTATACTGGGCAGCATGATCTTGAGCGCGCTTCGGTGCCCCTCCGAAGTTTTGGCGCGTTGCTTCTTGCCCGTCGACCTACCTTCTTTTACAGAGGTGTATCTTTTGTACACCTCCTCGAAGTGTACTTGCGTTTCCGACATATCCTCTAAAGCGGCCATCTGGGTCTTGGCCTGAGCCATGAGAGTAGTGAACCTTTCACTGTTACGCAAAATGCCGTGCCAAGAGCAAAGGTGCTGGTCGAGTCGCTTTGTGCCCTTGGTCTTACAGATTTTACCGTCGGGCCTTGGTTCTCCCAACAGTGGGCACCGGATGACACTGCGTCCTCGCACTGCTGTCTTTCTCGCTAGAACTTCAGCAATCTGCTGTTCCGTTAAGCGATGTACGGAACTTCGCAGGTGCCTCCGAATATTAATCCCGGTAAAAACTGTGCAATCAGGTATCGGACATCTACTCTCGGATGCGTGTCCAGACGTGTCCGCACGCCTGCGGGCGACTCGGCCAGAATGGCCGCGCATTTGCGAAGGTGCCGGGTCGCTAACTGTTTCCGGCCGCTGCCCCGTACCGCTCGCAGGATGGGGGCAGCTATCCTCCTCGCTCACTTCTCTCGACTCTTTCGGGGGATAATAATCCTTGTCCCGAACATCGTCATCGAACTCGGACTCTGAGAAGTCTCCCAAGCGGTCTCTCAATGCCTCGGCTCCCTCTGGCAAATAGGAAGGCCGGAGTGTCCGAGCTCTCTCGTCGGCCATAGACTCCCCCACGACACTGGCTGAATCTCTCGGAGGGAAGATCAATCCAGTGCCGTGAGGTTTCAACGGTGAGTTTGAACGCAGGCTAGTTGTTTGGTTTGTTTGCACTGCTTCGGGACTGGCTTGTGTGACCGCAACATAATCTTCACAGGTGGATTTGACGCGTTTTGCCCAATTCGCAAACTGGTCAAAAAAATCCGCTTGAGCCTGCTCAAGATTATCCTCTTGCGGGCGGATAGCACTGTCGGAATCAATCCTGACATTATCGGCGTTGTCCGGCTCCAAGACATCGCCGGGTTCCTCCTCAAACAATCCCTCGCCTGAGCCGAGCGGCTCGGCAGTAAATACGGACGAAGCTGTCCAGAGAGGGTCATTGCCCGACCGGACCCACATGCGCTGCCTCTCGCCTTGGATCTCATTATTGGCGGGCTCAAGGGTGCCGAGGGGAGAACCGACTGATTCAACTTTTTCAGCCGTGTCCAAAGACGGTGAACCTTGGGGCCACACTTGGTGTGAGCTCGCCCCGGAAGGGATTTCTCCCAGCTTGTCACCGTCAGAAGCAGGCGAGCGATCAAGGCCTTCCGTAGAAAGCTCACGCTCTCTTGGGCTGGCTATTGGCCCGATGTCGGACGCTCCCGCCGCTTCCGAGAGCATATCCCAGCGGTCACCATCATCGCTGGAATCATTCACCGGCTTACCGGTACCTTTGTCGGTGCCTTCGCACACGTGATCTCCCATGGACGCAGTCCCGGAGAGGAAGGTAAAAGTATAACCGCATGTGGTTAACTTATCCTCGACCTCTGGTGCTCGTTCTCTGAGGCGGCAGACGAAGATGCCACGGATGGGATCATGATTCATGACATCGGCAAGCAAGAACTGGTCGCGTGTACGATCCCAGATGATCACCCGCCCGTCAGAGACAACCTCGACTTGCGCCCACTTGCCCTGTTCAAGAAGAAACAAGTGTGACTCCGGCCAACAAGGTTCCGGCAGCTGCTGGCTAGCTCCCGTCGGCGGACGGGGACTGGAGGGCAACTGACAGTCCACCTCGTAGGAAATGTCGCCCCCTTGCAGAGACGTCCATTCCATGTCCGAGGTGCTGTCATAGCAAACCTCGCTTCTTTCTTCACCGCCCTCGCTCTCGATAAATACTGAGGGTCGACTCAGAGAGGACTCTTCACTAGATGCATCACTAGATGATGCTATTGCCAATGGTTCACCCGGGAGAACAAATCGGGGCCTGGCACTCTTTATTGGGTCGTTTTCAACAATGTGGCCAACGCGTACCTGACCTGACTTGTTAACGACGCGCACCCCTTCTCCCGATAGCACCTCAAAGTAGTCCACCTCCTCATCGTCCACAAAG
>CAXHKG010000314.1:0-28409 GCA_964016985.1 Anodontia alba
ATGCAACTTTGCTGCTTACATCTCCTAGCCCATGGTTGAGCGATTATAACAGAACCGACAATATTTAAATCCGTTTAATGTTTTTTATGTCATTGTTGTGATTTAAAAGGTCACTGTCCATGTAAAAAAATAAAACACTAAAATATGTTTCAAATTTAAAAAGCTAAAAAAAAAAAAAAAAAACGAGAAAAAGAAAATAGTTTATAGTTTACAGAACCTCATCTGTTTTTGTTTGAATATGTTGCTACACAGTCGTTGTTTCAGAGTGAGACGATCCCTTGACGAGTCGGCAATATGTGAAATTGATTCTGCTGCCAGAAGTGGGATAGTTGGAAAACAGCCCAGAATTAATGTGGCTGTAAGAGATATGGATTTTTTCCATACGTTAATTAATTGTATAATCTTGTTATCTGTTCTGGACGTAGTACATATATCTCTACTCCCTGTTAACGTTTGGTATGCTGGGTAAACATTTTACCAGATATCATTTCGAAATATGTATTTCTTCTTGTTGTTTTATTCCCACAAATAGACATTGACATTTCATGTAAATTGTCTTTTAAGGAAAAATAAAATATTATTAGTTTGCCGTCTGCTGAATTTGCCCGTAAAGGTTAAGTTGTAACTTTGAAGGCTTTACTTAACTTGTAAATTTTATTGCATCTTCGGTATACGCGTGTGTTGTACCTTTAACTGATGACTTGAAACGTGATTTTGTTGACTAAGTCCTGGGTAATAGTAAAACATGTATTATTTTAGACACCAAGGAAAGAAGAAAAAATGACAATATTATATATTTCCTGTAATTTCTAACATGTCCTTCGTAACACAATGTTATTTATCTGTTGGGAACCAGTTTCTTAATGTTTCTTGTACTTAATAAGAGAATGAAAATGTGGCCATTCCAACACTCGGTGATAGTTTTCTGTAGTTTCATTGAGTTAATTATTTTTTAACATTATTGAATTTTCTTATTTTGTAACATTTTTTTAAATAAAAAAATGCCATGTATGCTTATAGTGCTCACTCTTTCAGGGTTTCACGTGGATAGTCGTATCGCCCCTGGCTTCAGATACACAGTAAGGCGTATCGGTGAGGAACAGCACCTGTTTGACGGGGAAGCTAGACGACTGAACTCTATAGGGCTTGGTTATGGAAGACGACTGACATTCCATGGGGACCGTCTCAACTTCAACGACTGTTATTTCTGGTCTGACAGTAGCCCAACCGGATTTGCCTTTAACATTCAGGCCCTCAAAGAAGGAGATATTTTTACCCTGTTTAATTCAGAGTCACTGCCCATCGGAGAAGTGAGTAATTTTACATTTGGTTTGGTATATATGCCATAAATCAGAGTATTTCATTTTGAATTAAGAATAACAAATGTGCTAAAACAGGGGCTGTTATGCAGGACTATTTCTGAGGGGGTTTGATTTGATCAGATTACTGTACTTACTGTACGTATTTGGACAGACAGGCCAGAACATACAGTGTAGACCCAGAACAGACGGACAGGATCTACATTGTTTACCACTCAACCAGCAATTTTACACACATTTACAGGTGTATTACATAGCTACAGATAAGAGGGGGATAGCCACATAATAGTTTTCTTATTTCTTGACGAAAACAATGTTGTGGGTACTCATTAGAAGCGCCTCGCCGAGGCGCTTCTAATGAGTACCACAATATATGTTTTCATTGAAAAATAAGAACGATATCAGCAGTTTTCGGATGAAAAAAGTGCCTTATCTGTTGCTACGTAGTAAAATGGGCTTGTTGAAGAGGGGTATAAGGTGAAGAGTAAAAGGTGTGAATATTTAGCCTAAATTCGCCCCTGCTAAAAGCTAAGAAATCAGTAACTCTGAAGAGACAATGTCCTGACATATCCTTATCTAGCAAATGACAAGAAAATGACTAAGGGCATTATGGACGGGTTTTTCCACTGAAGAATGAAGGTAACATGTCACTTTGAAAAAAGGTTAGCCAAAAGGTAAATCTCGGACGGCGCCCGACCGCCTGGACATCGCTGTTTTAAAGGACCGAATTTTTTCATGAAAAGCCTATCCAAAAATACATTTTTTACCAAAAGATGGTGGTTAATGATGTGGCCTCTGGTAAGTATTTAGAAGAGGCTCAGCTACTGAAGCTACAACCAGCATAAGTGGGAAAAAAAATCATTTTTTACCCCCAAAATCTACAACCTGCGTAAGTGCAAAAAAATCAAGTTTGGCTGCACAAGCTTTCGACTTCAGGGGAGGTAAGTATGTAACGAAGAAAGTCAGTTGTCTCTCTTGCACGCAACATTCCTTCTGGTCCGTATCTATGCCTCTACCAAATATTTTCAAAATATTTCAAACCGTTATGAAGTGCACAAGAATTTGGCTTAGAAATTCGTTCAGGGGAGATAACTAGAAAAAAAAGAACCAAAGCAATTATCGTTGCATGTGACACTCTTACTTGACCTGATATATGTCCCTACCTAATATTATCAAATTATCTCAAACCTTATGGGAGTTATGGCCTGCACAAAATGTCGGTTTCAAGGGAGATAAGTACATAATTAAGAAAGTGAGAGTTATCTCTCTTGCACACAACACCTCTTCTGGTCCTTATCTATGTCTCTAACAAATATTACCAAAATATTTCTAACCATTAAGAAGCTATGGAGTGCGTAAGAATTTGATTAAAGAAATTCTTCAGGGGAGATAACTAAAAAAGCAAGAGTTGTCCTTCTTGCATGCGACACTCCTACTTGACCTGATATATGTCCCTATCAAATATTTTATTATTATCTCAAACAATATGGGAATTATGGCCTGCACAAGAGTTCGGCTTCAGGGGAGGTAAGTACATAACCAAGAGAATGAGAGTTGTATCTCTTGCACGCGACGCGCCTACTGGTCCTCTTCTTCATCCGTCCTCTGAGGTTTATCTTTTGGTTACCTTTTTCAAAGTTATATGTTACCTTTATTCTTCAGTGGATTGCTTTCATATTTGGTAGGGCTGCCCGCTCGCCCGCCCGCCCGGACATCACTATTTTAAAGGACGGATTTTTTACAAACCCGTCCAAAAATAGGTACAATTCCTATAGTACATAATCTTTTGTATTGAGTAGTTCATACTAGACTCCTAAAGTGAATAGCAGTATAGTTGTCCTTCCTGATAACAGCAGAAAGCCATATATTAAGGAAAATATTTAAGGGAACCCTTTGACTTCTCAGAGTACGTTCGCAGAGATGTTTTCTTATTTTCCCCGAAAACTTCAATAGACAATATTCTGAAATAGTTTTCTTATTTCTCCCCAAAAAACAGACTTCTACATTTCATGTAAAGTATCTCCTTAGCAGACAACCTGCATGAAATGTCAAAGTCTGCTTTCTGGGAAAAATATTTTCAATTTGTTATCTGCTGAATCTGCACAGAGAGAGATAAAGTTTAAATTAACACGTCACTATATATTTTCCCATATTAAAGCCTGTTAACAAATTATTCCCCAATATACAGCAGCCCTACCGATAAACAGTCCCAGGGCAGCTGGCTGATGTCGCGTGGATTTAATAAACAGATAATAATCACCTATAAATATGTTGTTCCTTGTTAAACCTGGAAAGCGGCCAAGATTAACTTGCGCATTTAAAAGCACCAAAAATAATTTGGAAACCTTGCTGAATAGCAAAGGCTTGCCTGTCTCATATATGCGTACCCAGCTAGCATTCTACGTAAGTCTACATCGGGCCGTTACCGGCCCGTCAGCTACCCTGACGGGCCGATAACGGCCCGATATAGATTTACGTAGAATGCTGACTGGGTAGTGCACAAAATATACGGTACCGCATTCATAAAACATAATGGGATAATACTGGCACAAGGTGCAGCAAGATTCGAAATGAATGAATGAATAAGCCACCTCGTTTAATTCCGACAAACCTATATGCACAGGCACAATCTGATCAGAGCCTTCGCTGTACAGATATTACGTTCACAAGTCAATCCCAGTCAGCATTCTACGTAAATCTATATCGGGCCGTCATCGGCCCGTCAGGGTAGCTGACGGGCCGATGACGGCCCGATTTAGATTTACGTAGAATGCTAGCTGGGATGAAATCTATAATCCAGTTAACCCAATTTTATATAGGCAAATGTTGAATTTGCAGGGGTAAAGATTTTCTTATTTCTGCTGAAAAACACATATTGTGGGTAATCATAAGAACCCCCTCGTGGAGGCAGTTTCTAAGGAGCACCATAATCTATATTTAGAGTAGAAATAAAGAAAAAACATATCAAAAATAAAAGCTACGAAAGATAGCATTATTTAACACAGATATGGTACCCAACTGATAATACTTCTGATGACATTCGCACATTTCTGTTTCAAACAAATTAGCGTATTTTGAAATTCAGTCTGTAAACAATGGGAAAAAAGGACGTGTCATATGAGATTTATGTTATTTATATGACAATCAATAAAATCATCATAAAATTATTAATACAGCATCATGACAACATCAGTAAGGACATATGATAACCAAAACTTAGCAGCATAGTCCACTCTTATCATGCCCAGTATGTATTTCAGTACAATCGAACGCAATCTAACTGACACTTAAAATGAAGGTGACACACAGTTGTCTGCGCATGTGCAGTGCGTACTCATATTACCTCATGATGAAATTTAAATCTAGAAATTATCCAGATTTATTTTTCTTATTCTCTTTCTGTTCTCTCTTTCTGTGATTGCAATGTTTCTTACTTTTTTATTTAATGATTTGGAATAACATGTCGGGACCAATACACAGGTATCAATACACGGGAATTCACATGAACTGGCTCAAGTTGATTTTGTGTCAAATAGTGCGTTTTGACTGTTTTTTTTTATGCGCCCGCCTCGAAGTGGAGGAGGGCATATAGTTTTATCCTCCGTCGTACGCCTGTCCGTCCGTCCGTCCCACTTCACAGGACTGTTCGTGTCTCCGCAATCCTCCTACAGTTTTCAAGGTAATGGTTTAAAATTCGCACCATAGTAAAGATATAGAGTGAGCATGTGCTTAAAGGTCACAAGACTGATGGAGTTATTATTCGTGGAGTTACTTACCCTTGATTTACTTAGAAAATCTGTCATACTTATGAAGTAGTAGGGTTCCTGTCTCCGCAACTCCTACAGTTTCCAAGATAATGGTTTGAAACTTGACCATAGTAAGCATATAGGCCGAGAATGTGCATAACGGTCAAAGAACTCCGATCGAATTATTATTAGTGGAGTTACTTACTCTTGATATTCCCAGAAAATTGTCTTATACTCATGGCATAATAGGGTTCATGTCTCCGCAACTCCTCCTACAGTTTTCAAGGTAATGTTTTGAAACTTGCACTGTAGTAAGGATATAGACTGAGCATGTGCATAAAGGTAACAGAACTCTGATCAAAGTATTAATGGTAGAGTTATGTTACCTTGATTTACTTAGAAAATTTGTGAGGCCCTCCCAGGGGTTTGGGGGAACAGGGGAATAAGGCCATTAATTTCAGGGGAACAAGTCTAAAACTGAAGGGAACAGGGGAACAAAGGCAATTTAGGGGAACAGGGAACAAAGAAAGTCAAGATTTTGATTTTGGGGAACAAGGGTAAATGCCGATTTTTTTTCAGGGGAACAAGGGAACAGGTACCCCCACCCCGCGGGAGGGCCACATTTGTCCAATAGACATGTCATGGTACGGTTCATGTCTCCGCAACTTCTCCTGCCGTTTTAAAGATAATGCTTTGAAAATTGCAGCAAAGTAAAAATATAGGCTGGGCATGTGAATAAAGGTCTCAGAACTCTGATAAAAATTTTGTTGCTAGAGTTACATACCCTTCATTTACTTAGAAATTTGACATATTCATATTGCATAGTGCAGTTCATGTCTCTGCAACTTCTACAGTTTTCATCATTGTGGTTTGAAACTTGCACTACAAAAAAAAGATAGGCTTATCATATGCACGAAGGTCAGATAACTCCGATCAAAATCTGATTATTGCAAGAATTACATGTCCTTAATCATTTTGCCTTATAACTCTGCCATAGCAGATTTCATGTGTCTGAAACTCCTCTTACAGATTTCAAGGTCACGTTCTGAAATGAATACAGATTGAACTTGTGCATGAAGCCCACATCTCTCTCTCTTGTTGATTCCCGCTTTAGACACCAGGAGCCTTTCAAATAGTACATCAAATCACGAACAGTACATGTATATTTCTGGACTATTTTCAGGTAACTATCAAGGCTGTTGATCACCCTCAAGTTGAAGAGCACACTGTGATAGAAAATGACACCATTGTCAAATATGTTCGTGTCCGTTTTACGAATTCGGTGCGTTATTTTAACCACCACTGCAATCTCATAGACATTCTAAACTCCCAAGATATAAATGCAGCGGAGGGTATTGCTGAACTAGTAAAGCCAAAAGGCAGTAAAGAAGCGTTCGTTCGTTGCATAAAGAATGTAGGATTTCATAAAGTTGGACAATGCACCCTGCAAGCGGAACCATGATTACACAAGAACAGGATGTGCACCCGTCATAAGACGAAACTGGGCATCTATTTTAACCCTTAAAAGCGCCAAACAAATTTTTTAGCAGACGTCATTCTAAAATTATATTTTTATCTTATTTTTTAGAGAAAATAAGTCTTGTCGTTTCATGTGAATCGTCTGCTTAGCTTAGCAGACGATTCATATGAAATGCCAAGACTTTGTTTTCAAGACTTGTTTTTTTTTGTTTTTTTTTTTGAAAAAATAAAAAATAAAATCAAAATTCTCTGCTGCAGTTGTGATAAGCGCTTTAAGGGCAAATATAGTTTAAATGCTCAATAAAATTCATATCCAACTACCTTTCTTGAATGTTTGTTCGAATAAGCTGGTAGCAAAGGGTATGAATTATTCCGCACGAACTGTAGAAATACGAGAATGATATTGTGATACCGTCGAATTGTAAGAGTACCGATAATATATATAGCAAAATCAAAACAAAATCCATATGATATGCGAAACTGAAGAACCGAAACAGCTTGCATTACGAAAACACGCCTATTCAAATACATAGAAAATTTCATCTCCAAAAACTGAAAATTTTCAGATAAAAATCTCCGATATTTTTCATATTTCTGCTCAAAACATAGATTGTGGGTACTAGTTAGAACCGCCTCGCCGAGGCGGTTCTAACGAGTACACACAATCTATGTTTTGAGCAGAAATAAGAAAAATAATGTATACCCCTGTAAACCCCAGTTTTACTATATAAAAGTGGGGTTTAAGGGGGTCAAAATTATATAGGCATGTTTTCGTGATGGCATATCCATGTGGTCCATTAAGGGGATTGGATATCTGTGGTGCATGTGTGTTTGATTTACATGGCAATACCCTTCTTTTGATAGAATATGTCCAAGAAACTTAACATTTTTGGTTGCAAAGTTGCATTTGCTGGGTGTAAGTTAACCCTTATGTGCACAATAAATTAAGATGCCACGCTCACTTCTAATTGTCAGCCAATCAGATTATTTGATCCAGGTTGTTGATGTAAATTCGCATACTGAATGACAAACAGTGCAGTTCCAGATCAGATGGCCAACTGATCTGGATCTTCACTTCTTGCAAAAGCAGGACATACCCGGGTTCAGCAGAACCAGTTATAAGTTATAAGTGAAATAGGTGTTCGTCAAATATTTGACTGTGTACTAGGAAGTGTCAGATCCTATTTTCTAGAAAGAAAAAGAAAAATATCAATTTGTCATCTGCTGACTTAACATAGCATTGTAAGTGTTAAGTCGTTTGTAAACGGCGATTCTGGTTGGCAGTACAAAAGTATTATGATTATTATTTTCGTTCGCATATACTTATTGTCATGTGTAAAATTGTGTTTTTATCGGCCAAACAGAATCACAGATTCTTCTCAGAAAGTTCGGGCCTATATTAGAGATGGAGGAAAACACGCACAATTGCAGAGCAAACTGCAGCCATATATGAACCGGCGCACGAAAAAGGGACCTTGTGGTTTTTGGGTTTGTAGTTCTTTAAATGCGCATGCGCAGTCCCCTGTTTGGGCTACAGACCTACATTTTTGCCTGAAGCTTACTCAAGGTCCCCTACTACATGTCTGCAAACAGCAAAGGCACTGGCAAGACTGCGCTTCTGCTGGTCGCCTATGTGATAAACACCATTTTCTCATGTGCTGGCACATATTTTTAATCATGCATTTTACTGGAAGGTTGTTGCTGTCTTAGAGTGCTTTCTTATGTTTTTATTTGATACTGTTTATGATGTTCGATTTGAACAAACTATGATAGTGCTTGTTATTGTTTAGTTCGTTTTGTTTGATCAATAAATTTAATATAAAAATGACTTTGGATTTTTCTTATAGTCAATACTGGTTTAGACACTTTGCTGGGTATCTCAATAACGAAGGTAGCTAGCTCTGGACCCGTCCCGAGGTTAAAAACCTTTTTTCCTGCTCAACTCAGCTGAGCATGAAATTTTCTCAGCTAATAAACATGATATATAGTTGGCATTTTCATATTTATTAGCAGAGAAAATTTCACGCCCAGCTATGTTTAGCAAGAAAGAATTTGCAATGGTTAGTAATTTGAGATTTATTACCAGGAAAAATTTCATGCTCTGCTGAGTTTAGCATGAAAAAAAAAAGTTTTATAACCTTGGGACCTGAGCTGTAAACCATGCGCGTTCTTTATAGTAAATACATAACTTATACATTATTTTGCAAAATAAATATATTCCGAAATAAACTACAGTCAAACCTGTCTTAAGCAGCCACCCATGGGAAGCTTAAAATGTGGCTGCTGAAGGCAGGTGGCTGCTTAATACAGTTCAAATATATAAGTCTGAATTTTCGGGCAACTTTCCTCTGGCTGCTTAATACAGGTTGGCTGCTTAATAGAGGTGACCACTAACACAGGTTTGACTGTATGTCTTTTCAAAAACATGCTTTTAGGTCAGATTTGTCTATTAAATGGGAATAATTACTTCAAGAAAGGGCCATTAATATTAATATTAACCCATTTTAGTCTCGAGACCCCAAAAGGTATTTGGCAAAAATGCAGACCTAGATCAGAAACCATAGAACGCGGAGTCCAATCAGCGTCTGGACTGTTTTCTATAATATATAGTAATAATAATAACTAACCAGAAACCCTGTTGTTGGAAATAAACCAGTCCAAAGTTGTAATAGAAGATTCCACTAGACGAAAATAGGTTATACGGAATGGATACATTTTCAGTGGATGCAACTCAAATTTTGTGCCAAACCACCCCGCCCCACCCCACTCCGCGCTCCTGAATTTGCTCACCGTAAGATGAAATCTATTTTTTAGAGTAGATCCCTATTCAGAAGGGGCTTGATTTATAGGGAGGCAAATAGGAAGTCACAAAAGTTGTTTAACTTGTAAAATATAGCGGAAATCAACAAATTGTGCATAGTCCCAATAAAGTACTTCCTATTAAGAGTATCCCAGCAAGCATTCTACGTAAATCTACATCGGGCCGTCATCGGCCCGTCAGCTACTCTGACGGGCCGATGACGGCCTGATATAGATTTACGTAGAATGCTGACTGGGTATGTGCCTCTCCAACAAGTGAAGATACCCAGAAATTGACATAATCACGAAGTGGCACCAAAAAAAGGGAGAGATGGGGAAAACTGAAAATGACAAAACAAACGTCACATATAAAACCAAACCAAACCAAACGCACAAAGAAAAACCGCAACAGAGAAACCACATTGGAACGATCAGTAGGAAAACTACTGCGGGCCCCCAATTTTATTCGCGCTATAGATCACTTAATTCTGATGCAGCTCAAATTACAAATATATGTTCGGTCCGCATAGGGGTTCTCTACGTCTATGTAAAACATCAAGGTGACGCCTATTTTATCAAAAACACTGTGATGAAACAAACAGAATGACTCAATGACGATCTGAAGCCAGAATACGAGAAAGCCACAAACAGGACCAGACAGGCGCTGACCATCTGAAACAGATAGAGGAGGGAGCCGTCATTTATCAAGGATCGACCACCTTCCAGCAGCCGCACAGACATTTTAATGAAAGTATTGAGACGCAGGCTAAAGAGGATTCTTCTGACAACATAAGACAATAAACTATTTCTTTCAATCCTGCAGACCAAACCAGGCTCTTTACAAATAATGTAGATCGTAACGAGCCATCTCATCAGGATCTACACTGTCCCCCATTCTGCTTTATCGTTTGCTTTATTCCGCTGTTTGCAATAACACACACACACACACACACACACACACACACACACACACACACACACACACACACACACATAAAAAAAAAATCAAAAATGGATTTTGGAGCGGTTGCTAAACCACCATCGGATTTAACATACCACATTTCGACAAGCCATTGTTACTACCAACCTAAAAATTACCTAACAAACAGTTCCCTGCAAGTACTGATCGCCTTAAATTCTGCATTCAAACACATTAGCCTGATACACTCTGATTCTAATAATAGCGAAAAAATGAACAAAACCAAATGAAGAAAACTTCAAACTAATGAAGAAGTAATATTTTAATCATATTGAGTACGGTAACTGGTCAACTCGTACCGTAGTCAACTCGTACCTTAGTCAACTCGTACCTATTTTTGGTCAACACGTACCCGTTGTTTGGTCAACTCGTACCCGACAAGTCAACTCGTACCTGGTTTGGTCAACTCGTACCTAGTTTGGTTAACTCGTACCTAGTTTGGTTAACTAAAACCTTGTACAAAGAGACACTGGACGGACAATCAGACAGACAGACAGATAGGTAGGTAGGTTTTGTCACCCATTATTGTGATGCACCCATTATCTGACACTTTAGTTAAACATGAACCTGTTAATGTGGGTGTGAAAAACAATTGTCGATACGATTCAAGTAATTTGTTTATCATTATTTTGATGAATCCTTAATTGATACATTAGTTAAAGATGTACCGATTAATGTAGGTGTGAAAAACGAAATATTTTGAAGTCCTGGTTGTCATATGAATGTATACGTAGAATGTAAAGAATATTTTGTGTGCTACTCATCTGGTATGTGAAATTTGTGCAAGTAGAAATATATTTTAATCTAATTTGGAACAGTGCAGACCCTGATTATGCTGCCTGCTGCGCATGGCATGACCTGGACTTGGTCCAGTGTTGACCTAGAACGAACGCTGCGGGAAACGGCGTCTGATCAGGGACCACCTTGTTTGCTACTTATCTGGGATGTGAAGTGTTTGCACATAGTAATTTTTATTCTGTATTCGGAACAGTGCAGATCCTGATTGTGCTGAAAGGTGTGAATGGCATAACACGGGTCTGTTCTGTTTGGACGGACGGGTCTTGGCGGGCAGTGTAGACCTAGATCGGACTAGATGCGGAATAAGGCGTCAGATCTGGGTCCAGATGCCAGACTGCCAGATGAGTGGTAAACAATGTAGACCCTGACGAAATGCTGCACATATTCAGTCGCAATGGGGCAAAAGTTTGCAAGTCTCCAAGGATTTTAACACTTTTGCATGCTTGGTAAAAAATTGAGCAGACGACATTTTGATTTTTTTTTTTTTTTTTTTCATAGAAAATAAGATTTTACACTTTATGCAAATTGTCTCCTTAGGTAGGAGATAATTTGCATGACGTGTCAGATCCTATTTTCTGGGAAAAATATTGCTAGTTTGTCGTCTGCTGAATCTGCCCGTAGCATATTAAGTATTCAGTGACTGTGAGCAAGTAATGAACACAGCTCCAGATGATTTTTTTTTCTTTTTTTTTTCATGAATTTTGGTAGTTTGCTTATTTCACCATGGAAGTATATGTTGTGGGTATTCATTAGAGCTGCCTCAGTGAAGCTTTTCTAATGTGTACTCAAAGTATATATTTTTGTGGGTAAATCAGGAAAAGGTTTATCTGGATATTTCTTTTATTTGGAGCTATGCAGAATGACTCCTGAAATTAGATAATATGGTACGACCAAACCAAAAATTTGATAAAGGTACGAGTTGACTAAGGTACGAGTTGACTCAGGTACGAGTTGACTAAAAATGGGTACGAGTTGACCAAGGTACGAGTTGACTAAGGTACGAATTGACCAGAAACCCCGAGTACAATATCTGCGGACGAATATGTATGGTGGCATATTTCTGCCATGAGATAGCTAGATAGCTATCGCGATAATATTCTTAATTTTCCAGAAAATAAAAAGTTTTCCTGAAAACATTATCGCAATAACTTGAATTATCTAGATATGTTTTTTAATTTCCAGAAAATATTTTAACTCAAAATTCCGTGATACTGCTCGGAACTGACATCAAGTATCTAGATAAAATTGTCGCGATAAATTTGTCATGATAGCGAGGTAGCTATAAATAGAATATATGCGTATATGACATTCCGGGATTTCCCCGCACCAGTTTGCGCTAACCTAGTTCACTCTTACCTTAAAAGTCGGCATTTGGGAATACCGAAATAATCTACCGAAATCTAATGTTAATTACCGGTCCAACCATATTACCATGATTTGTGTCAGTTTATACATATACACTTTTAAGTAATATATAAACAGATAATATGTCCAAGTTTGGAAGAATATTTTGGAATAATAACGATTTTATTTACGTCTTTACAATTTTCATAGCTGGAGTTACTTCCCTTCGTAGTTTAGCTCTGTGACGGGTACATAGAAATACGGAACACAGCGAAACATTTTTCATATTCTTCCCAGGAATAAAGATTTGACTTTTCCTGCAAATTGTCTCCATTTGAGACGATATCATGCATGAAAAGTCAAGATATACAGCGTACGTAGTATTGGTTTTGTTTTGCATATAACTGCATGTAAACCAGTAGCCTTACAATGGTAAAAACTCTCCCACACACATGTCATTTTAAATGGATTTGTCCAAACTTAACCTTTACTACTTTCTGGGCTAATTCAGCAGATGACAAACCGATGACATGTTCTTATTGTTCCAGAAAACAGTAATGGAGACAATTTTCATGTACTGTCAAAACCTTTTTCTGAAAAAAAAAAAGAAAAAAACATATTTCAAAATGTCGTCTGCTGAATGTATATTCCACAAAGTGTACTTTGACAACCCGTGTAGACTAAGATCGGAAGTCACAGGTCAGGGCGTCAGATAAGGGTCTGTTTTTTTTTTTTTTTTTTTTTTTTTTTTTGTCGTTGCTGAATTGCATAGAAACTAAAAACTCTCCCATACAAATTAAATAGATTTGTCCAAGCTTAACCATGGCTAATTCAACAGACAACAATTTGTTATTTTCTTATTTTTCCCAGAAAGGGGATTTGAAGTTTCATGCAAATTGTCTCTTGTTGAACAAAATTTGAATGTGACGTCAACACTCGTTTTCTGCGGGGAAAAAAAGAAAACTATTTCAGAATGAGATTCATCTGCTAATAAATAAACGTATATAACCCCGACCGCCTTAGAAAAAATTAGTCTTTTTGACTTTTATCGGCATTCACGTGAAATCTTCTGCCAAGCAGAAAATTCACATGCAATGTCAAGATATTTTTGCTATGAAAATCTAAACCAAATGAAAGTCGTCTGCCACAAATTTTGCTTTGCGCTTTATCAACATCCAGCTGGTGATATTTTGAATATTTTTTTTCCAGACAACGGTTTTGACATTTCATGCTTTATATCTTGACAGTTCTTGCTTGATATTGTCTCCAGTAGAAACAAAAAACACACACACAAAAAAAAACAACCTTTTTTTGTATTGGTAAACTTGATAATGAAGTTGGATTTCGGTAATTAATATTAGATTTCGGTACATTCCGGTAAATATTGGATTTCGGTAATCCCAAAAAAACCCATAAAAGTCGTTGTGAATACCCTCGGTGAATTTTCAACAGTATAAACAAAGGTATTCCGATATCGGTTCTATTTATAGATAACAGAAAATAAATGGCAGCTCTGGGCAGTAATACAAGAAATATCGCGATAATACTGTAAACTTTCGAGATAATATTTCCAGGAAACTTTAGACTTTTAAGATAATCTTTTCAGGAAACTTCGAAATATCTAGATAATTATTGAAAGTATCGTGATAGCTACCTAGCTATCTCGTGGCAGAAATATGCCACCTAAATATGAATTCTCCAGTAAAACGCACCAAATCTTCAGCGTTGCGTTGTGTAAAATGTGTATCTATTAAACACCGAAAAGGACCTTTTCCACCGCAAGAGGGGGGTGGGGTGGGGGTGGGGGAGGGGAGGGGGGGGAGGGGATAAAGGGTATCGAAAAGGACTTTCTAAATATGATATTACCATTTACATATGGCTTTTGAAACTGAAAAGAAAATTTTAACACCGAAACGGGGATATCCAGTACCGAATATGAATTAATAACTAATATTGAACAAATGTGAGGCCTATAGAATTTCAGGCAACCGCCACCATCAGCACTCTCAGTGCTTTGATTAGAATTACTAGAGGAAACGGGATATACTGGGCACAGTCGTGGCTAGGGCATGTAGGAGGGAAATAAGATTAGTAAGGTGCATAAGGCATTTAATACACGGAAAGCTTTAGAGGACTGGATACACCTGGTTGATTTTCTGCCATTTTTACAAAGGAGATGAATGTTTGTTTTCCTACACACCAAGTATATTCTGCAAAAGGGTCTACTCTAAAGGAAAACATTTGCTTCCACGGGGAACAAATTCCCCTTTAGAGTAAGAAAAGGAAAAAATTTGCTCCCATGGATAGTAATTTCTTTCCTTTTAGAGTGACCCATTTCAGCAGTGTGGGGTAGAAGGGGATAATGGCAAACTGAAAGAGTATCTATCCCGCTAATTAATAGGTTTCAACATTCCATGCAAATTGTCTCCTTATAGGACAATATGCATGAAATGCCAAGCTTGTTGCATGAAATTTGAAAGCCTATTTTCTAAACCCCCCATAAAAAAAAAAAAAAAAAAAAAAAAACAATATAAATATATATATATATAAAACAAAACTATCTCAAAATGTCTACCGAAATTTTAATTCAGCCTGCTAAGCATTAAGGATGCCTCTATGAACTGCTCCAAAAGTATATCAATTAAATGGCTTAATTAACCCATTGTAGATTGAATGAATTAAATTCTAATTATAAATTCAATTTTAGGTATGTCAGGCTATGTGGTTGAGATAATTCAAGAGGAAATTGGTTGAACTATTTGCAAATAGTGGAGACCCTGATCAGACGGTGCAGAATGCGGCGTCTGATCTGGGTCTCCACTGTTTGCCAAATACCCTTTAGGGGTCTCCAGACTATAACAGGTTAAAGTACATCCGACGTGAGGGTGATGTTGAACGGCTTGTTTGATTTTTGGAATTGAAGTGGAATTGAATTACATCCACACCCACAAGTAGCCTTACTGCTGATCATTCAAATGCGGGGTCTTATTTTGCGTTTTCTGCATGTTTGTCTAATTGGTACTTCTAGTTGGTACGTGAAGTGTGTTATGGAGCGTATGTTTGTGTCTCTTTTTTCTTATGGTTGGAATTGTTGAGAAAACTTGTTCTCTAATATCACTGAAGCGATCTGCATGTTTTTGGTAAAAATGCATAAATATGGAGAATACAGATTATGCTCCGGCAACCGAAATGCTCCTGGATAATACTTGAATAATCGGAAAAGTTCATTCAAATGCGCTTCTCGGAAACCACTCTACCAATTGTAAAAAGTGGAATAGAAGATACCATGGAACAGTAACAGTCACCGAACACAGCCACCAGTACCACTAAGAAACGAACAAACACGAATATATGCACTATAACACACATCCGCATTATCACAAAACCCAACGCAGAAATTAGAATGTCCAATTTATCAACTAGAAAAAATACATATAAATAATTTCTGAGAGAATGGATCCTTTGAAAGTAATAAAAACAACAAAAAACGGACTAGGCAGAACGCGGCGTCTGATAAGGGTCTACCCAACGGACACAGGACGTTTATACAACATCGCATCAACGTGCCCGCTGGATACATTGTTTGCATTAAACAACAGTTCTGTAAAAATTTGTGCCCAATGGATCTACCAATACTTTTAGGAATACTTTTTGCAATTGAAGGGGTATCTGGATAGTTAAAAGAAATGTCAACATTTTATACAAACAGTATAAACACTGACCAGACGCCGCCTTCTTTTTGCCTATATAAATGGGATAATTGATTAAGGAAAGCGAAAAAGCAAACTCGCTCGGTTTTATACTATTTTTATGAGGTTCATGGGCAATATACATTTAAATTTGCAACACTGCTAAATGAGGAGGAAGCCAGAAAACTGCCTTCTATACAAAACAACACCTGTCGCAGGATGAACTCGCAGTTGCCCATCATATATATATATTTTTTATCTCATCCAAGATCTTTGAGTGGTTTAAGGGCTTGCACTGGCAAAAAAAAAAAATTGCACTGGTATCAAACATAAGGTCAAATAGCAACTGAATCCATCATCATATGTGAATCTGAAAACAAAGCGCTTCAAAACCTTTAACGTAAAAATTAACATTTTGAGTGAAAAAAAAAGTCATGCTCTTTGCTTCAAGGTTTCTCATCACATGAACTTCCCCACGAACCTCCTCTGAATCCTCCCCTGAGCAGTCAGGAGATATATACTGCTAAAACCTTTAACATAAAACATTAATACTTTGAGTGTGAAAAATTATAAGCCCCTGACCTTGATCTCAAAGTCACTGACTGGGACGGGGCTTGTATTGAACAAAACTCTGAACCAGGTATCTAACATCAGTCCAAATATCAGCTATCCAGACATTCAGAAGGCATGGATTTTTCAAAGCTTTAACCTATTTATTCCGAGTGGACTTTTCTACATTAATTATTGGAACGGTTCATTTCCGATATAAAAAAGTGTCTAATTAGTTTATATTGTTACCATGTTTTATAGCAATTCATGTCCTAAATGCAAACAGTGTATACCCTGATCAGACGCCGCGTTCTGTGGCGTCTGGGTCTACGCTGTTTGCCAATATATAGTTTATGGGACGCTAGGCATAAATGGGGTAACGTATTAAAACTTTTCCATTTAAAAAACTAATTTCTTGATTTTGACCTCATTAAGTCACCGGTCTTCCTGTACCTTTATATAGTGCCATTCGCCGGAACGGATATATGTAGTCCTGAACTCATGACGTTAATTGTTTCCCAGCTCTCCTCTCTTCCTGGAGATAGCAACACAGATACTCAGCCATAGATCACAGGACTAATGTCCGCTTCAGAAACGTTACAATGTATTTACATAAACTATAGGTGCTGTAGCAACCTTTAAAGACAATTGTTTTATTATTATATTTATAGGTATTAGTATACTAATCAATTATTTTCAAGTAATTGAATAACGCCACTATTCATTTGCGTCGTCACTAACGTTTGGCTTTCATGACGTCATTAGAATGACGTTCTACAACTTTGAATACGTTGAATATACATTCAAAAATAGTTTGGCGATATTCTGACGATCGCCAGGAAAGTTTGAAGAAATGAAGGTAATTTCAAAATACATTTTTCTTTTGTTTATAAGTGGTAAATTTGTTAATGATAACCACATACTTTGCGCACAAGAAGTTGAAACGCGTATCCACAAAAACGGTGAATTCTCAGCTAGCATTTTTTATAAATCTATAGACCTTTTTAATGTTATTGTTTTCATCCTGGCTACTGACCACGTGATTACAATGCTATGCCACGTGACTAACTATTGTGGATGGCAAAAACATTTCCGGTTCTATTGATACTAATTGATTCAAGTCAAACTTTACTTTAATAATAATTTCCTTTTGGTTAATATTCACTCATAAATTTTATCTAGCGTTTAAAAATACAGTTTTAAGAAGTAATTTCATAGTTTTTCCTAAGACAAATACAACTGTTTTCAATGATATTTTTCCGAAATCAGTAGGCATGCGCGCAACTGTAATTTTACTTTATGGTGACCATTTTAACGCCTAGTTTTAGTTAGTGTATTGTCAAAATATCTGTTAATATTTTGGTTATGACATTTGAATGATCACTCGATGAGAATCTCTTTTGAAAAGAAACGTTTAGCGAATGGAAGAGCTTTATTTTTCTGAAAAAAAAAAAATCAGCAATTTTACTCGTAAACAACCATTTTCTGTCATCCAGTAGGAACCAGGCTAGAATGTATTCTGCGTTAAAGACCGAGATATTTCGAATGATGTTTATTGTGTGACTTAGTGTTTAAAAAAGGTCTATAGTGGGCCGTTATCGGCCCGCTATAGATTTATAAAGAATGCTAGCTGGGTTATTGTGCTTTCGATGTCCTTCGGAAAGATATTTTTATTCGGCGTTTTAGTCAAAATAGAAACACTGAAGTTGCGATTGACACTGTCTTATCAGAAACCATTTGTCGTTTCTGTTCCTGTGCTTAGTTTTCAAATATTTACTGCAAAATTGATTTTATGGCCAACAAGAAGTATCCGTTTAAAAAAATATAATTGTCAAAAGTAAAGGAGTCTTGGTGCATATAAAAAAAACTTTTGATATATTCTGAGCTCTGTTTTTCTTTTTAGATGCGAATCAGAGTAAAATCATATGTTGCAGCATCTGTATAGAGCGAATGGCCTGGACCGATCCGTTTGTTGTATAGCCGGCTTATACACAGCGCAATCAGGTAGGTTTAATTTTCGAACTCAGTTACTTAGTACAAGAAACTTAAAAAGCCATAAAGTTTTGTAAAGTGTTTTTAAATTGCCACTTTCCTTTGATAAATACTACAGTATAGAATGTAATGAAATAATACGTGATGTGATATAAAAATGGGTTATATCCATATTTCAAAAAATGGTTATCAGAATTTTAGATACAGAATTGGGAAAAGGGTCCTTTAGTTTGTTGCCAGATGATATATGTCTTCTTCTTCAAGCCAATACAGCTGATATGTTGGCTCAATAGATCCACCACTAAATAAATGTCTGTTGACTGCCGTGTAGCCTAATGTGGCGCATCTGCCAATGCTGCGCACTCAAATATTTTCTACCCAAAACCCCAAGGTATCATTTTGTGGGCGTATGTGATGAAACATATCAAAAGGTACATGGCCATTACAATTTGCATAGGGAATCAGGAGTTTATTTCAAAATAATGAGGAAAATGTTATTTTCACTAAAACTAAAGGACCCTTTTCCCTGAACGTAAAATTTAAAAGGTGGTTTTGTCAGTGTGAACAATGAAAATGGCATAAATATATTCTAAATTAATTAGTGATCATAGAAATGTATCTTTAATCTAAAAACATTTTTTATGTCCAAGACAACAGGCAAAATTCTAACAGGTGCGCGACATTGGCAGACATTTTTTATGACATACAAACAAGGGGATGATGAAGTTGATGGATTATTATCTGCTAAATTTGAAGAAGAAATTAAATGAAAATAAACGTTTTTTTATAATAAAGTATTCTTTGTTCTAGTACATTTAAAAATTAAAACTGGTCTAGCGAACATTTTTTTTAAATTCAACTCAAATCCTTAGGTGCGCTGACAGCAGTGTACACCCCAGTGAGAATCCTGGCTTTAATAATACCATTCTTCACCTCTGATTCTGATTCTATACTGTCCCATACCAAATGAGTTGATCCTAAGCGTAATATATATGTATTTGATTTTAAGAATTTCAGAGTTTACTTGATCTTATATCACTGATGAAGGATTTTGACCAGATTATTGCGTTTTGTCCCGATTCTTTTGCGATCATTTAAAAGTAAATTTGGATCTGTTCAAGTCAATTGGGACATTATCGGAATTCGCTTTCGGAAACCTTTCTCTCTTATCCTCCAATACACGTAAACATGGCTGATTGGGAAGAAGTGAAAAGACTAGCAGCAGATTTTCAGCGTGCACAACTTAGCAGCACGAAGCAGAAGTAAAATTATACTTCCACCATAATAACCCATATGTTGTTGTGCATTTAATCTTCGAAACCTGATTTATTTTTCAGAAATAGTTGCTCTGTACACCACTTCTGTAATCATTTTCTTCTGAACCAGCTGTTTATCATACAGGTTATTGCACAACGTTCCAGTCTTCTAGGCAGCCTTTTTTGTTTTATCGGACACTGCTTTACCATCTTTCAACTAGTGTGAGCTTTGAGCTTGTTTGCAGGATGGACCCTTCTCTGCAGATACTAGAGATTGCACTCCCAGTTTCCACAGCTGAATATCCTGAAGAGAGTGCCTCAAGATTGGTGACATGCCCATTATTTCTCCATTTTTCTCGCCTCAAGATTGGTGACATGCCCATTATTTGTCCATTTTTCTCGCCAATTTTCAGTTGAAAATTTTCGTCACACTTTTCTCAGTTATTGTGAAGCCTAGAAAGTTGAAACTTGGTACTCTCTTGGACAGTGGATATATGTATAATGTGTAGCTTTTTTTTCTCAGGAACCATGAGGCGTAGGTTTTTGAATTAATAATGGATAATCTACCTAGTACTCTGATGGATAAAAGAAGCAAATTTTGAGTTCTCACTATGTCAGTTCAATCATTTTTTGTTTTGGCTCAGAAAAAAAGATTTTCTTCAGTACAGAGAGCTACAGTACAGCTCAGGTGGTTTTTCAAAATCCCCCCGAGCCGGTGGGGAGTGGATTCAGGTGGAAAGGATTAAATTTTAGTATCCCACAGTGGTTTCACCCGGGCCGGTGGATCCGCTGCGTTCCCATGGTAAAAATCGCCTGATAAAATTACTTTCGAACAGGTAAAATTCGATGCGATTATGACAGGCAATTGAAACAGCTGCGGAGGCCACGCGGTTTTTCCGCGATGAAGTGAAAAAGCTGTTTCCAAAGGGGCGTGGCTAAAGCCAGTCATACTTTTTCGGCATGCACGGTTGAATAGGACCAAACTGCCGACCTGATCAAATCAGCCTTTTCAACTCATTGTGTGACAGCAATTAACGAATTTTGATTGTAAGCATTCCCATTCACCATGAGCGTACAGAATTGTTGGTATCTGCGTACACAAAACGTACCGCAAATTCAGTGCATAATTTCATTATTCGTACGTCCTGCTTGAGTCAGTTTTCGCTCATCAGCATCCTTTTGAATATTAATAAAGCATCGAAACACTGCGATTGCTGTCGGACAATAACGAATGCGTATGGCCAATGCATAGAAAAGGATGAGTTTTCCAAATTGCCACTTTCCGATCCCCCAAAATTAGGTTTATTCCCTTGTTCTCTTGAAATATTAACCAATGCTGCCCTGTTCCTTGAAATATATTTGCGTGTTCCCTTGGTCCATAGAAAACCCCGGTAGTCCCATTCACTGTTCGAGCAGGTAACATGGGCTGCAACAAAGCTCCATATGAAAAAATACCAGATTCTGTGGCTTAGTTTGGTCCGGCCAACAAGTAGGCACGGCATGGTCATTTTTACTTAATGTGCCGTAAAAAAAAACAAAACAAACACTCGAAAATCTCAAAGAGAACCAAACATCTGCCTCGAATCCACGAATTACGTATTTATGTTTGGTATTCCTGTAACTGCCTTTTCCCATGCAACAACCGCACACGCACAATATAAATGACGTAATGTGGTAAAAGACAGGGAAATTCTCACTCGCGTACAGCAACCGCACGTGTCAATATAAATTTACTTAAAGGGGCGCTTCTGCTATCAAAGAGACATTGAATCAATGAGACAGCCCAAGCAAAAATGGTGTCTGTCATACAAAAAACACACGTGACGAACAAGGGGCCACAGAAGTTAATGACAATTCAAATGAGTGAGTGAGTTTTTTTAACGTCCCACTAATAGCTAGTTCATATGGAGGTGTGGACCTTGGTTTAAAGTCCCATATGAAAGAAGCCTGGGATCGAACTCATGACCCCTGGCTGACAAGGCGCGCAGCTTTACCACTACACCACCGAGGCACCCTTTCCCAATATTTCAACCTGTTAAATATCTAATAAAAGGGCTGCAGACATTTCACCATGCCCCACCACTGCACTTACATCAAACAAGTACCATAACTTTGTTAATAAATTAAGTTTCAAGAAAATATCGCAAACAGTTTTCAAGTTACAGAGCGGGCACAAATATATTACAGAAATCACTAAAATAGTTTCGGTGTTCAAAGGGCCATGTCTCCAAAAGTAGGCTCTATCGTCAAAGTATATGAAAGAAAAGAAGGGCAGTTGTAAGTTTCTGCTGTAATAGCTTATGAATAAGACCGCCTGGAAAAGTGTGCGGGCTCGATGAATAGTATTGACTGGGCAGTTTAACTCCAGTTCAAACAAAAATTACGTCGGTACAAAGTTCTCATGTCTGAAGTATGATTTACAATGTACGAACTTTGAACCGGATAAAACCTACAATACTACAATGTACGTGCGACCAGCAAAGACTCAGGTTAGTCTGTGCATCGACCCACTAGATAAAGCAAGCTTCTTGCAAACTGTACGATCAGCGAAGGGTCTGAACAGAATGTGCTGTTGCAGTCGCACTGTTTATTCCACTTTGGACAGCCCGGCTATCGATGGTAAACGATCAGCGAATGCTCTTATCAGAATGTGCAGGCGCGTACTGACCCGTCTTCGCTCATCGCACAAGACGTTTTGTTACACCCAGTAATCATAGGGGGTACTTACGATTAGCGAAGGCTCTGATCAGACTACTGAGATCTGCTGATGTGCAGTCTCAGAGTGTGCAGGCTGATCCGTTTCTTCGTACAAGCACAGACTCATGCTTGTACAGACTCATGCGCGAGTTGTATGTGCAGACCTTAATGCTAAGCACCCTGGGTACAATTTTCAGCAGACGACATTTTGAAATATTTTTCTCACTCTTCCAAGAGAACATTATTTGCACTTCATGCAAATTGTCTCCACTACATGAAACGTCAAATCCTGTTTTCTTTGTAGATCTTTGTAATGAAAAGATAAAAAAAGAAAAGGAATTCAAGTAAGTGATGAATGATATCTAAATGCTGGAAGATTATACTGTACTGTACAAATAAATTGTAAGGTGTGTTAGTGGGATGGCCCTCCCCGACCCACTATGCATCAAATGGACGGGGAGAATAAAGTTTTTTCCAGGGAAAAAAAAAAAAAAAAAAAAAAGAAAACGAATTCAATCTGTCGTCTGCTGAATTAGCCCAGAAGACGCTTTCCCGTCGATGCGCTAAGTTTATACAATGCGTCTCTTTTACTCGTTAAATAAATTACAGTCTTGGTTTTGCATATCGCATATATTGATGCCACAAAAATAGAACACTTTACATGGAAACGAAAGTTCTGAAGATTGCTGTATAAGCCAATAAATATAATGTTATTAATGTATTATACTGTAAGAGAATAATGTAACAAAGTATTCATTTGTACCCTGATAAATGCTGGGTAAGGTACTCACACTGCAGGTTTTACTGATTTAAGGGAGCTAACTGTAACTGACTTAAAAGGAGGTTAACTGCAATTGCTTTACGCGTCTGATATGTGCGAAATGGAATGTTTGTTTGTTTGTGTTGAGATTTTACGGCCCAGTTAACCCAGTGGGGTCATGTCGAGTGCGGTCAGTTTACCTAACCACACATTTACTGGGCAAGCTTAGTCCTCTAAGCGGTTAACCAGTATTGCGCACATTCTTTCGCCAGAAACTGACAATTGCCCTTCTTGAATCAGCGGAAGGGAGAGAATGACCGTAGACAATATTTCATGATCAATCTCCACGAAAGAATGTTGCCGAACTCGGCGGGGGTTGAACCCGCGACCTGGTCTCCAGTCGGACGGCGCATTTTACTGCCAAATGGAATGGGGAAGAGCATTTTTTATGAAACACGCCAATACAGAGGGGGCGGGGGGGTGGGGGGGGGCAGTGGAAGGAGCGAATGACCGTAGCAAATACATGTTTCATGATAAATCACTCAATCTGTGAGGATCAAATGCATGATCCTGACCATCGGAGATTAATGCGTCCGCCCGTATTTTTTTTTTTTTTCCGCGGGACGATGTTCATTGGTCTCCAAATAAAAGCCTCTAAGATAGCAGAAGCGCCCCTTTAAGTACCCAGGTAAGAAATAAACAATCAGAAATACGTTATTTTTTATTTCTTGTTTTATTCATTATTATTATTTTTTTTCTTTCTTTTTAATCTCTAGGTAGAAATATTTCTGTATTTATTCAGCGGCAAATCAGCCAAATGATGCGTAATCAAAATAAAGGTTCCGATTTCCTCCCCATGCAAACTCGGAAAAATTCGGAGCTGTCAATCATTCTGACGTCACTAATCTTTCATTGCGAGCTTGCCAGGATAAACTTTTGCCCACCGCGGAGTTCTACAGGTAAGTGGGTGGTTTTGCAGAGGGAACTCGGCGGAAACGCAGTGGACGAAAAATCAGTCGCTGTGGGAATTGGAGTGGGGTATCAGGAAGGTCCGCGGTGGGCTAAAAAATCAACCCCACCGGTTCGGGGGGGGGGGGGGGGGTTTGAAAAACCACCTGAGCTGTACTGTATCTTTTTTTTCAGTGCTTGCAGTAAGGGAAGTCTTTGAGTCAGAGACTCCCAAAAATTGCCCTGGGACTTCCAAAAATCAATTTTAAAAATATTTACTAAATTTTTGTCATTTATGACAAAAATTTAGAATGAGTTTATGTGGTTTTTAGCTTAAGAATGGCGATCTTACTCCATAAATGAGAGTTTATTAAGAATATTGAGGTTGAATTTCTGAAAGTGAGTGAAAAAGTTTGATCACCAGGACTTCCAGATATTGGAGATAGGAAGTCCGAGATAGGAAGTCCTGGGACTTCCTGATTTTGACAGTTAGTGCAAGCACTGTTTTTTGAAGCCAACATTAAGTTATCTTGCCAACTTGATAAAATTGTTTTTGTTTTCTTTTTCAAGTCAGGTTAACATGCTTGTCTTTTAGTCTTTAGTTAAAGGCTGTCAAATTTAGGTTTAAAGTTTGAAATACGGTACATTGCTATATAAGTTTGCTTTCCTGGTATTAGAATAATAGTCAGTGGCAGTCATATTTTAAAAAGTATTATAAATAGGGCTGGTATTTAGCAGAATACTACGGTAGGTACCACGGTATACTGCAACAGTATTAAATTTTGCAGAGGTCATTGTGAAATTAACAGCAGTAGTGGCCGTTTGGTTGATATGCCAACATCTGATAGTCTATAAGTTTAAACCACCTCATTCGTCTGTGCTGAGTTTTATTTTCAATGAAATATTGATTTACATTGTATATTGTAATAGAAATTTATATTTTAAACTAAAACTCAGCAGTGGAGAGTGGAGACTGGAGATACATGTAGGACTATATTAAAGTCAGCAGTTTCCAGCACTTAATGCTTTAGTAACATCCTCCTGCTTATTATCAATTTTATAACTGCATACTTATTTACATCCCTATAACCACTGTTATACTTTCATAAAGTATCAACATGTATTGTTAAATATACATGTATTTACAATAAGTGATGTTGCAGTTATAATTATTTCACCTCATCCATTGTCTAAGACATTAAGGGTTACCGTTTGCAAATTTTATGAAATTCAATGGTTTACAACTGAAGCACACCATTTCAAGCTGTTTCAACTTCAACTGTTTCAGTATTTTGGAGATTTATGGTTTTCTACAATGGACTGTTGCTAAAAATTGAATCACCAGAATACCACAGTACAGGCAAGTGTACCGTGGTACGTACCATGCCAAAGAAATATCATGGTATACCGGTGTACCTGTATTTTTGTAGTATTGAATGACTACAGTAGCACAGTAAAAATTTTTTTTTTTTTTTTTTTTTTGTATCTAGCTTCTTGTCTCATTTAAAGTACCAAATGTAAGGACAGCATTCCCACTCACATTTTGATTTAGGGGTACATGTACCCCTTGGGTCAAGCATTTGGGGGTACAGATCACTTTTTGAGGGTACACATATTTTTGGGGTAATTAAATGCATTGTTAAGCACTGGGAAGACTTTATACTTTAAATGTCATTGTGGTCAGTTTTAGGTACTTTGTCTTAGTATTTTAAATAAAAGGAAAACTGTGCTTCAATCATATGAAGACGTCACTTTTCCAAAACATATTCTTCAGTCAAAAGAACCTAATACTAACAGCCAAGTTCAAGTACTATTAAAGCTTCCTAGATATACAATGTTTGAAAACAGGTTCTGTCCAGAATGTTGTTCCTTTCATTCAGTACTATTAAAGCTTCCTAGATTTACAATGTTTGAAAACAGGTTCTGTCCAGAATGTTGTTCCTTTCATTCAGTGTGAGCCGGACATACTGATTTTATAGAAAATCGCTACTGCAAAATGGCATGAAAGATTGGAAATTCTATGAAAGAGTGTATGACATTTTCCTGGGAGTTTTGAGCATTTTTAATATTCATAACAGTGTTTATTGACTGAATAATTAAACTTTTTCGGGAAATTAGGAAGTCGCGAAAACTTATGACATGTAGATTTTACGGCAATAAGTACATGTTTTTGTTGATAACGGTCATTAAAAACTTGGCTAAAGTAGTCATGCAGCGGTACAACTATCCTAAATTAATCTGAATGAAACAAAATATTTCTTTTGCATGCAGTAATTACCGATCTAATTGACAACTTTTGTATATGCTTGAGCGAACCCTCGGAGAAAAAGAGGTGTCCACTGAATCGCGATACAGTGTAATGGTCGTCAGTGATTGGATAATGCAAAAAAGATTATAAACAATAACCAATGAACAATAATCTTATCCCTCTCGGTAAGAATATAAATACATTCCGGGAATGCACTGCGTTTAAATGCACTGGTCGAACGCATTCGTTATTGTCCGCCAGCAACCGCAGTGTTTCGATGATTTATTATTATTTAAAAGGATATACTATTGAGCGAAAACTGACTCAGTAGGACGTACGCATATTGCAATTTATACGTGCACCAAATTTTTGGTACGTTTATGTACGTAGATACCAACAGTTCTGTACGCTCATGGCAGATTCTCTACGTGAATTACGTACTGCAGTACGTGAATGGGAATGCTGTAAGGATGAATATAGTTTGATTTTGGGCGAGTAACAGTTTGAGACCATTTGCCCTACAGGATGAGGGAGTCCCAGAAAAAATTTCAAGCCCTGATTAGCATGACTTAATTTAAGTTAGAGCAAGACTAGCACAATGTTAATGTCCTAGAGTATGTGACTGCAGGTTTTCATTGTTCATCAAGACTGTTATATCATTTATACAGACAGTTACTGATTTTAAACACCTTATTTGCTTGCTATGCATCTGCACAGGACAGGTCAGGGCCTGTGCTGTACACAATCCCAATCACTAAATTTTACTGGTCACAATCAAAAAATGTCCAAAGCACCAAGCTTTTCACAGTGTTTGTTATCTGCACAGCATGCACAGCATGATTATGACTTTTACATGATATACTGGGCTCAGTTGTTCAAAGCATCGTTAGCTTAACAAGCTTGTTAGTGGTCAAAATGTTAACTGTTCTAGTAAGTACAATACCAAATTCACAGGTATTTTTTCTGTAAAAATGTGAGTAGCTTTTGCAAAAGCTACACACATTTTTTCAGCAAAAATATTATACCGGGTATGCCATATTTAATGATCAGAGTTTTAATGATACGTTAACTAATGGCATCGTTAGTTTTGAACAACTGGGCCCTGGTTAATATTGGACAGCCAAAGCCCAGGTTGCACTTATGTTCTCAAGATAAAACAGTTGTTTTTATTTTTTATTATTATTTTTTCAGCCAAAATATTGATATTGTTTCCTTTTTTCATAGCTCCAGAAGGTACTTTTTCATCAATAAAAAAGTACTGACATTTATCTTATTTGTCCTCAAAAACACGGAGGTGCTCATTAGAAGTGCCATGCCTAGGCACTTCTGATGAGTACCCACAACATATGTTTTCATGCAGGAATAAGGAAGATAGTATGTGGATATGGCCGCTTATCTGGTGCAGTGTAATATTTGTCTATAAAATTAGGTTGTATGTACTCAGGTTGTTTTTTTTATTGGATTTGAAGTTTTATGTCCCAGTAAACACTGTTAAGGTCATGTTGAGCTGGTTAGTTAACCTTCACACGGCACACTTTTCCTGGGCAGGCTTAGTCCTTTAAAAGGATGACCAGTACTTTGCGTAGATACACTCAGCAGTAACTGATAACTGCCCTTCTTGAATGTGGGTACTCCTTGGAATTGTTTTGGCAATGTAGCATCCACAGCATATGTTGTCATGAAGATTTTAGAAAAAAAAATGATTTGGTTACTTAGAGGCTTGAAACTTGATTGTTCTATAAAATGTGTTTTATGTTTCACAGACTGTCAGAGAGAAATGTTATCGAGATTGTCAGCAAGTTGGTT
>CAXHKG010000315.1:0-16547 GCA_964016985.1 Anodontia alba
TGAGCAGAAATAAGAAAAATAATATATACCCCTGTAAAATAAACGTAAAAAAGATTGCCTTTGAAAGCAAAGAACACACTACAGATAAGAGAATGGGAGTCTCGGTTTTATTGAGACTCTTCATAAGCAGTAATGAAGTTTGCAACACTGCTTACGCCCTCCAGCGTATACATGAGCAGAACTCCATTTTCAATGATTCCACAATGGGCCCAATGATCCCAAAGGAAATGAAATATAATCTGCACTATGGTAACCCCAGTCTTACTATATAAAAGTGGGGTTTAATGGGGTCAAAATGATTTTTGGCGTGTTTTCGTGATGAAAGCCTCGCAGTCAGTACAGTGACGTGGCTGTACATAGCTGTACGTCGATATGTTCTTCTGTAAATTGTGAGTAAGGGAAATGATACACTTTCAGGGGTGGTAACTCTAAAGATTGCTTTGTAGGGATGAATTTGCTCTCAATGGGAGCAATGGGAGCTAACTCTTTCCTGTAAGAGTTTACTTCTTTTCAGATAGAGACTGATATACAGGCGTATGTAGAATGAAACAGTTGGGACCTTCATTAGGTAATGTTGCTTACAATAGTGTCTGTTGGGTCTGCATGTATATAGAATGGGTTCATAAATGTCAAGAAGCGTCACACAGAGTTCAGAGTTCAACTGGAATATAACACGTTACGAATAAGAGTTTACCTTGATGAGTACCTGGCGTCTCACAAAAGATATATATATATATATATATATATATATATATATATATATATATATATATATATATATATTATAGAGAGAGAGAGAGAGAGTTAATCATTAACAGTGCAAATGATTCGTTTACCTGAGGCCTTTCGGCTTTCGCCTTCTTCAGAGGTTTTCTAGTTTAAAAAATGACATAAAAATGTAAAATTTACAAATAAAAGTTGCATAAGTTAAAAAACAGATTATGCCCTTCAAGCTTAGGTGCAACACTACCTAGTTGTAAGACGACAAATGTTGTCTACCTTATATCATGCACCAAGTGTGGAAAACAATATGTTGGTGAAACCGGTGATCATGTGAACCAACGGATGAACGGCCACCGAGATGATTGGAAACATAAGCGGTTCGAGAGGTCTCCTGTCGCAGAACACTTCTGTTCACCAGAACATGATTTCCTCTGCCATGCCACGCTTTGTTGCCTAGACCATAACCCGGAGTGGACAGATCGAACCAGGAAAGCAAGAGAAAGCTATTGGATCCGACGTCTGATACTCTTCGGCTATATGGGATCAACAAGGGCGACCAGTAGAGGGAATCATCGTTCCTAAGTCAGGGCGCGACAGCTTATGTGGAACGTTTTGTTCATATAATTTTACGTAAGTTGGGCCCATTTGCCTTACGTATTGGTGAGAAACACTCAGTTTGGTGTATACGTCTTTTAGTGTAAGGTTTATGT
The DNA here is from genome assembly GCA_964016985.1 of Anodontia alba. Lineage (NCBI taxonomy): Eukaryota > Metazoa > Mollusca > Bivalvia > Lucinida > Lucinidae > Anodontia > Anodontia alba. Next base: position 1,434 of record CAXHKG010000315.1, read on the forward strand.
GCATTGTATACATTGCGCATATGGACACAGTGGTGTCGATAGTAAAGATAAGCTTTATACGTTTTGCACGTTTTGTTGATAGTAAAGATAAGCTTTTTTTCTTTTTGCACGCTGTGTTTACGCGTATTTTTTTACATTTCACATATATCTAAACACGATCAGTTATCAAGTCGCAGCGGGCCAGACAACATGGGCCCGAGAAGGGCATAATCTGTTTTTTAACTTACGCAACTTTTATTTGTTTTACATTTTTATATCATTTTTTTTTTAACTAGAAAAAATCTGAAGATGGCGAAAGCCGAAAAGCCTCAGGTAAACAAATCATTTGCACTGTTAATGATTAACTCTAAACATATAAATATATAGTTTAACGCTTATCATTTCAGCATCCTTTCTGGATCCAGTGCTACCAAAAAGATATATATATATATATATATATATATATATATATATATATATATATATATATATATATATATATATATATATATATAAACTATTAGCTAGAGTACTGTTCTCCTCTTTGCACGGAAATTCATTGTAGATTGTATTACACATTATAAAACCGTCCCAGGGAGATGCTTCTTCAATGTTATTTATGGTAAATATACAATCTCAGAGTCTGTAAACTTATCAATTGACCAGTATGCAGTTCTACCAAACTCAACAATCTGAACTGTTTTAACCCGTTTTAGAATGAATAAACGCCCCACAATATATATTGGATGCCAATTTTAGGTTTGTCAGGCTATGTAAAATAGATTTTCCTAGAGAAAAAAAGGTTAAACTATTTGCGAACCGTGGAGACCCTGATCCGCATAATTCGGAGTCTGATCTGCAGCGCCACTGTTTGCGAGTTTCGCTTTAGGGGTTCTTCCGACTAAAATGGTTTACTCGAGCTGTTCTTTTTTTTTTTAAAGTTCTTTACCAATGAATCGATCTCTCAGCTTCCAATAATCTATATAGACGCAAGCACATCTCTGCGTATCTGCAGTAGCTATCTAATGTCTAGCGGCATCTCCAGAATATTATTGAAAATTGCCTATGATATGTTTTCGTGAGTCAGCAATTGAATGGTTACTTTTGTGGGACGGAATTAACACAGCAAAATTGATTATATAGGAATAACATGGCGGAGTGTAAAAGGGATAAATTGAAAGTGTTGGTGTGTGTGGATACTGGCCCACAATCGGACTGGGCTTTTGACTGTAAGTATACACTTAATTCTGTACGAGGACCCTGCCTAGCAGAAAAAAAAAGAAAAGAAAAACGTGATTTGTTTATACATGAATGCGAAAGCAGAATCACGAACAGCTTACTCAGCGCTTACTTACTAATCAAGGTTTTCATTCTGTTTCCGCTAGTTGGTTATATGATATCTAATTATCATCTAATCGGAAAAGAAATGTCCTGATTACATCTATGGCTTCGCTATTGGCATATTTATTAAGCACTATTTTCCGTGACACCGTTGATATAATTGAAATGAACAGCGGCCGTATCGTCGCTTGTTGAATTGGATTTTTGCAGACCTGTATGTTTGCATTGCATGATTCCAGCGAATTAAATATAGACATCTAGAGCATCGGAACATTACACGTATTGTATATGCTTTGTTTTGTAGAGCGAATGTATTAGCTCAGTTTTTTTTTATTAGAATGCAGGCTTTATTTTTTCTAGGGATCACTGAATCTATACCCATTCAGCATTCTACGTAAATCTATATCGGGCCGTCATCTGCCCGTCAGGGTAGCTGACGGGCCGATGACGGCCCGATGTAGATTTACGTAGAATGCTAGCTGGGTACTTGTATATTGGAATATTGAGTTCTGCTTATGGGGTATTGGGTTGAGGGAGGCAACTCTTTCGAAGTTGGCTTATCCCCCTTCTGTAAAATAGATCTACTCTTATAGGAAAGAATTTGCTCCCACATGGAGCAAATTCTTTCCTGTTAGAGTAGATCCTTTTTCAGAAGGGAGCATAGGAAAGCACAAAGGAAGCCACAAAAGTTGTCTCCCTTGTACAGAATGGTGGCAATATTACCAAGTGTGTCTGTTCACCTTAAGCCGGTGCTATGGATCATATGCAGGCTACATTGTACTATGTTGTCTTATTAACACTCTCAATAAAACAGATACTCTGAGTTCCATATTTTGACGTTTGTCCGAGGGCAATCTTTATAGATTTTAGTTGCACTAGGTACAATGAACAACTTGTACTTCTGTTAGACTGCAACGCGAATACCCATGACCCTTATGTATATATATTACTGTTACTAGAAGGCATTCGCCACAGTAGAATTACTTAAAAGACAGTTTTCCCTTCACATATAAGCAGGAATCGCAATAAATTATTCAGAAATAAAACATAAGGCAGATTTCATAATGAGAAAGTATTCTGTTTGATACTCGAAACCATACCAAAGATTCCTTTTTTGCTCAGCAAGAAAAATATGTATACAAACATATATAAATATGTCATGAGTATAGAGTTTACACCATTTGATCCATCCGTTCTTACGTCCGAATACTCGTCCATCTGCCCGTTCGTACGTACATCCGATGACTTTTCCGTCAAAGCTTAGAGTTAGTTTGTTTTATTTGCTCATACGAACCGTATGTCTGAAAGCCTTAACTTGATGTTGTTCGTGTGTGGTTGGAATTAATACATGTACAGAATGGGTACAGGTCAGTTGGTATCTTGCTATTGCGACTGCAGACAAAAAGGTCAAGGTGACAGGTTTATCAATTTTGTTAACATTTGTCAAAACTGTTCGATTAAGTCCTTCTCCATGCTTTAAATTCTGAACCCATCTACCTCATTTTCTGCGGTATGGTTGACATTACTACAGGGTAGATGCAGATCAGTTGTCATCATCGTGCTGTTGCTGGTCAAACCAAATGTCAGTGTTACAGAAACAGACATTTTGCGTTTAATTCGCTTGCTTAGCTTTTATTTCTGGAAGTCTTCACTTTAATTTATTAATGTGTCTTAAATTTAATACAGTCGAACCTCAATGACTCGAACATCTTTGGAACCATGGAAATTCGTTCGAGACATGGGTAGTTCGAGCCACTGAGGGTTAGTCATGGCACCATTCAGGAAGCAAATAGCGATAATTTAGGGAAATCTTTTCGATTTTCTACACAGTGATTGTATGTTGAGTGTACTCATTAGAATCGCCTCGATGAGGCGATTCTAATGAGTACACACAACATAAAGTTCCATGATAACATAAGAAAAATCCCTAAACATTTGTTTTCTTGAGCTATTGGAAGGATTTTGTAGGGACTGAAAAAAGAGTTCGAATCATCCACGGTAAACGAGCCATCCGTGTTCGAGCCATTCAGGTTATACTGTATTACTACAGGTTGGATTCAGGTTAGTTCCAGTTGCAGGTCAACGGTCAGCGCAACCTAAATTTTGTTAGCATTTCAATCACTGTTTTGCGTTAAGCTTTGATTATATTTCTGAGTCTTAACTAATGTCAAACATTTCTACTGGTTGGATACTAGTCAGCTGAAGCGTCTTGCCAGTGATGTAGACCAAACGTTAGAGTCAGGAACCTTTACGTCGCAAAACTTTTGCGTTGTATTATTTTGTTTTGCTTATATTTTTTTAATATTACGTTCTCAGAGCATTTACAAAAAAATGTAGTTATCTATTAGGACGTAACATTGTTTCATATTTCAATGACTACATTGACTCACACGACGTCACATGACCATTACGTGATGTCAAAATAAAGAAACGGTTCTTTCCAATAATATGAACATAGGCAATGCCTATAGGCGAGCCCGCAATGCACTATGCTTTGGAAAATCACATTTTGCAGTTACAGTACAACTGGATAATATTGAAGCCAAAAATTGTCAAAAAATCAAAGTATCAGACCCAAGATACACTTTGATTACCGTTAAAATTTTGGTACCGGATTTTTCCAGTTGGTCCCGGCAAATACAAATATATCTGCCTCATCAATTGAGAACCCGACAAACTGCAAACATAATGTTTATTTACGGTTTGGTTTGACGGCAACGAAACGTGTGCTGTACCATAGAGCTTGCTCGCGTAGGGCTTCAGCCTGCGCCGCATGTTGCTGACGGACATATGCGGCAGCGAGCTCGCTATGATTGGACAATGGCGACATTACGACGTCAACGACCCTGTTCCGCTGTTAATAGCAAAACTGCTTGCAATTGTTTTCTTGTTTTAAATTAAGCGCTCAAACCAGATTTTTTTTTCGTCAAATAGTGGATGGAAAACAATTTAAATATAAGTAATAAAGGTATGTTTTAAACGTAACATCGGGTCGCGAGCAAAGTTATCTCGTACACCTTTGGGGCTGGCTTACTTTGCGTGTGACTCGATGTTGTTCATACTTCAACAGACATTAGAAGATTACCATTATATCTTTAAGGTCTTCATTACAAATTACTGATATGAGTTAGTATTACTAGAGGATGATGATGATGCTGCTGATGATGATGATTTGGCGTTTTACGCCTATTTCTATATTATGTAAGTCATATCTGGACGATAAAGAGGTGATGTGCAATGAAGCGCCTATTTGAATCAGGCTCCTTGTGCTCCGATGATACATATTAGATTTCAGCTTTATAATCTTAATAACTTTATTCTAATTTTGGCACCACACACACACATACACACACACACACACACACACACACACACACACACACACTTTGGTCACCTGGTTTACCCAGCAACACACAACGTCCTTACAACGTCGTTACAACGTTGCTGCAACGTCGTGACGTTGCAGCGACGTTGTAACGACATTTTTGCAACATCCTGTGTTTGCTGGTTAGTTACATTTTTGTTGATTGAAAATGATCTGTCAGCTAAAATTTAACCTGTAGTAATTCAATGCACACAGTCTCATCAGAGTCTCCGCAGGGTGCTCTTTAGGTCCCCGTAGCTAAGGATCCAAAGCGTCTTCAGGCAGACAGCCATCTGCACAGGCTTGTCTGAATCCTTGCTGGGCGCATAAGCAGTCTTCTAGAATGAACTGTGCCCCGGCTCAAATGTTATCTGCAGCGCGAGTAAAATCTTACCTCTGGACATGTGCACCAAACAAAAAGCCTCCACTTAGCCTGCGCTTTCGGACAATCTGATCGAAATCGCTGTCCCCATGAATACACTTTGTATCCTTGGCTATCCAAAGAGCGTACAGTAAAGACTCTAATCAGGCTAGATGCAAATGCCCAAAGACACATTTACTTAAGTTGTGCCTTGTATCGATTCTCCTCTTATCTAGACCACTGCTTGCACTGTAACTACTGACGACTGGTTTCATAATCATATAACAGAAGCCAGTGAAAATTGGAGAATAGATTTTTAAATGAGATTTTAAATTGAAAACTCAACACTAGATATATATGTGTTAAATTTGGTAAATGTATCTTGCTGCATATAGCAACGTGTTTGTTTATTTGTGTTGAGGTTTTACGGCCCAGTCAACCCAGTGGGGTCATGTCGAGCGCGGTCAGTTTACCTAACCACACGTTTACTGGGCAGGCTTTTTCCTCTAAGCGGTTAACCAGTATTGTGCACATTCTTTCGTCAGAAACTGACAACTGCCCTTCTTGAATCAGCGGAAGGGAGAGAATGACCGTAGAAAATATTTCATGATCAATCTCCACGAAAGAATGTTGCCGACCTCGGCGGGGGTTGAACCCGCGACCTCCTGGTCTCCAGTCGGACGGCGCATCCAACTGAGCCACCGAGGCCGGCTATAGCAACGTGAACATATAAGTCTGGGCCCAGTTGTTCAAAGCTAACGACATCGTTAGTTAACGATTCATTAAAATTTACATCGAGTGATACGCAAATATGCTGAAATGTTTTGCTGTAAAAATGTGAGTAGCTTTTGCAGTGCAAAAGCTACTCACATTTTTTTAGCAAAATATATCAGAATATTGTGTATTGAATCCACTAAAACAGTTAACGAAATGACCCTTAACGAGCTCGTTAAGCTAACGACGCTTTGAACAACTGGGACCTGAACAGCAGAAAACATACCTTCGGAAATTTGCACCCAGAAAAGGTTCCAGTCACCCTGCGCATTCGCGCAGTCTGATCAGAAGAATCTTCCCTGGGTGCATTTCGGATATCCAAGCAAGAATAGTTTCTCTCTGCGGACAATGAAGACTCTGATTCGACTGCGTGAATGCGCAGGCTGATTGGAGTCTTCGTTTGTCGCAGATCACGTAGATGCTCATTTTCTTTCATTATTCAAAACAGCCTGGTTTCAGACTACAAGTCCTTGAAAGCAGTTATTTTGATTCCTGTCTCGGTTTGCCCTTGTCAGTTGAAAAGGTATCCCAAAGCGGATTTTAAGTGCTTAACGTTTAGCACTCTGGGTAAAATTTTCAGTAGACGACATATCGAAACATTTTTTTCTAAAAAAAAAAAAACAGGTTTTGACATTTCATGCAAATTGTCTCCAATGGAGACAATTTGCATGACATGCCAAAACCTATTTTCCGGGAAAAATAAGAAAACATCAATTCGTCGTCTGCTGAATTAGCCCAGAGAGTGGTAACGGTTAAAGCGCTTAAGAAAACTATTGATTCAGCACATGTCACTGCAGCGAAGGCAAGGCAGGGTCAAACGCATTACATGTAACACGAATACATTGAACCTCATGCGAATTGGGGAAAAAAACGTTGAAGAGTTTCTCCCATGACTGTGGCATCACAGCTTACCTGTCCAATCTAATCTGACTTTATATACAATTAAAAGAGATCGATCAGAAGATTTATTTGTACGTATTCAGCCATGCACTGCAAAAGTGCAGTTTTCTCCCAAACCTCTGTTACAGCACAATAACGGAATTGAAACCTTAAGAAACCGATGTCTATTGTCAATTCTTAGCCGTTAGGTTCGTATTACCATTCTCTCCCGAGACAATTCGAATGTAATGTTGCTCTTTAAAACATTTTTTTGCCCCAAAAAATATTTTTTTACTTCTCCACGAAAGCATACAAACTATACTTTATACTGATTCGAACTTGATTTTGAATCCCTACGAAATTGTTCTGATAGCCCTAGAAAGCAAACATTTATGGAAATAATCTTATTTGATCATGAAATCGTATGTTGCGTGTATTCATTAGAATTGCATCATCGAGGTAATTCTAATGAGTACACACAACATATCATTATTGTATAGAAGAGCGAAAAGACTTTCCTAAAGCATGGCACCATGATTAACCCTCAGTGGCTCGAACTACCCATGTCTCGAAAAATTTCCCATGGTCCCACAGATATTCGAGCCATATACAGTCGACTCTCATTATCTCGAACTCGCTTATCTCGAATAACCGCTTATATCGAAGTCAAAATCTGGTCCCTGTTATAACACAGAGATCTACCAACATGCAACAAAATATTGTGGAAAAGAGGAGAAATTGCTCCTGAGGAGCAATTTCTCCTCTTATCCACAATAGTTTCAACATATCTCTAACAGGAGTCAAATTACATATTCATTTTGTTAAAGGTGGTTGTTCGATTAATTGTTTTCCTCAGTTCTGCAAATCTGATCTGTCGAAGTACGGATATCTCGAAGTGTTTCATAGAGTCCCGGGAGTTCGAGATAACGAGAGTCGACTGTAGTTAGACTATATTGCATGGATAATTCCTCTCATTTGGAGCTATGTTCATACAGCATTTACGTAATGTAATAACCGCGATGTTACTCATGGCTACAGAAATATTACTGGGGCGACTGGTTATACTTCCGAAAACAAAGTTCGGAAAGTGGCATAAATGTCATCATGTCTTTCGGTCGGTAGGTCGATTGCTTTGACGGTATAGTCCAAGCGACCGACCTACCGAGCAAGTTTGTATAGTAATTTCCTCTTGTAGTTTTTGACTGATTGTCACGAAACTACACAGAAATAAACTATATGATGAGTAGCAATGCGTAAGGGTATTTATTACATTGCTAGGATGGTGTCTAAGTTCGTCTTCCCGAGTTAATGACGAGAGCTATTTCAAAAGTTTTGTTACATTTCCATAAATGTAAAACTTCACAGAAATAATCTGATGGTTGAATCATAGTGCTATAAAGTGCTTTAATTTTCTGGACTTTCTCTCGTAATACTTAATTTCTTTTATCCGAGTTTGTGACGTGAACTACGACTACACGTATTTCTGTGAGGTTCCCCTGAAACGTCATAGAAATGTTATAACATGTGCCATTAAAAGTTTTTCAAGTCAGGCATTGCAAACATGTAGCGGCAGAAAAATCTTCTCTGTGCTTCGTTTTGTGGTATTTCCAGGATGTCTTCAGTTATATGTTTGCTTCAGATTACAAATCCTCTGCAAATATTTTAGTTTCCTGTCTCATTCTTTCATGGCGCCTCACAGTGTCGTGTCTTTTAATGTTCTTTAGGAGTATTGATCTGTTACATTGCGAGACGAGACAGCGGTCTGTGACTGTGGTGCTTTCAGATTTTTTTTTTTTTTTTTTTTTTTCAGGTTAAATTAAGTCGTAACACATGCGAACAACTAATTCAACGAATATCAGCCTTTGCATTTCGTATGAAGTACTGCCTATCCGATTTTGAGTGTTCTTTTTCTTTTCTTTTTTTTTTTTTTCACATCGAATATTGCAGAACTTGATAAAACTGCACAATAACCAAGGTGAATATGTGTTATTTGGGGGCTAACCGCCGACAGTGCATAATAATGGAATTTAAGTTTTGGATACTCGACGCCGACTGTCTATATTTAGACTTTAGACACATGCTGTCTTCCTTCTCTAAGATAATGCGATTATGGAGTGATTCTCATTATGGGAAAAGAACCGTTATATCAGATGCGAACAGCAAAGGTTCAGGCGAGCCTGCGCATGCGCACAGTCTCGCCAGAACCTTTGCTGTTCGCTCACGTAAGTGGTAGGCCAATGGAAAGCTTCAGCCAAAGAATTAGACATGTGGCCTCGCTCAGGGGCTAGGCATATGAACTGAAAGACTGATTCGAAGGCTATTTCGATGAGACTTTTTCCCGTGAAGCTCAAGTGGTTTCTGCAGACATAATCAGGGTGATAGAGAACAGAGCTACTAATAATGTCTAGAAAAAATATCAATTGAGTGTGTTTGACATAAATTAGCCGCGATCTGAGAAAAGTTGTCTCCGTGGTATATTAGCCTATTGAAGACGGGAGACTCCTAAACGGGAAACTGGCAAACAGTGCATACCCAGATCAGACGCCGCATAACGCGGCGTCTGATCAGGGTCTCCACTGTTTGCAAATAGTTCAACCATTTTTCTTTAGGAATATCTACACCATATAGCCTGGTATACCTAAAATCGAAAATGGACTCTTCCAGTATATAATGTGGGAAAGTTTATTCAGTCTTTAATGGGTTAGAACAGTAAAAATCCCGATCAGTCAGCGAAGGTACACGCTCTTATAGAAGCATTTGCTCTATATCGATATACTCTATGGTATGCAATGATTCTGTAATTTGACAGGCATGCCTATGATTGGCAAGTATTGTTGTTAACTATATTATGGTTCGAAATTTGTTCCACTCTTTAAACTGTACGACGGTGAGTGTTGGACCCATCGTGGTCCTCTATTGTTTTGTTGTTGTTGTTGTTGTTGTTGTGTGTGTGTGTGTGTGTGTGTGTGTGTGTGTGTGTGTGTGTGGCTTCAGATCATAATTGTACTTTTACTTTGTTGCATCCCAGTGTATGTGAATACTCATATTTCACTGATGTGGAAGAGGACCTTTATGCGGTCCGAACATACGTATCTAATTTAGAGCTACATAGCATTTAAGAGCATGGTGACACGTGATAAACCTGATTTAACTCTTTCGTGGCAAAGTTCAGGCGACATTTGTCGTCTTTTTTTGTGTTTGTTTTAAACAAACTATTGCTTGGAAAGATGTTTATATGTAAAGTTGAAAGACTGAACGTCTAACAGCGTCATTATGAGCCGTCTCACCTGGATCTGTGCTGTTTGCAAAAGCCTATTATTATCGCCTGTGGCAGTGAAAATTAAGCCCCCATTAGATTTTTTCTGCATACCATCTCAAGGCTCTCATCACAACATCGTAGAGACAGAGAAAATGAACAAGCCAAGAAGAGCTCGCATCTCAGCTGAACGTTATAACAACCCATAGCATCCATTTACAGTAAACTTCTGCTATCAAGACCACTCGAAACTGCAACCACGCCACTATTAAGACCAGCTTTTATCAGTCCAAAATGTTTCGTTTCTTATTACTATATATCCTAAACTTTTGTACACCAAGGTTTCTAACAAAATGGCGAATGCGAACACAAACAGTGTAGACCCAGATCAGACTGTTCCTCCTTTGGGAGCAGTCTGATCAGGGTCTACACCGTTTCCCTCTTACTAAATATTTAAAGAAACAGCTGCATTAAAGCAATTTTTGGCCGAAATGTTTGGCCCAGAAAGTATAGTATAAAGTGTATGAACTTTCAGAACATATACCGTATTCTATATTTAATATTAAGACCATCCCACTAATAAGACCACATTTAGACAGTCCCAAACGTAGTCTTAGTAGCAGATTTTAACTGTAATTTATAAGTTTCCTGGAAAAAAATGCATCATACCCAATCTAAGTTCATTTTCAGCCCTTTGAGAATAAACTTGAAGAACTAAAAAAAAAACAAAAAGAACAAAAAAAAAAAAAAAAAAAAAAAACAGCTGAAGCGTCAAGTTTTCTGGGTCAGACAAGCTAGTTTCGGCCAAAAATGCCTCATCAGTGACCCTCATTGTAAAAACAAATACGGAATGGGTTCAGTGATTACAAAGGCCCAGACTATATTAACTATACAACAGTAAACTACGAAAGCGAAGTCGAAAGTTCATTGATCACATAAGATGAAGCACTGACCACAGGAAAGCTGATAGATCACTGGCCTGTAGCAATCTGTCTACACGAGAACAGAACGAGAACAGTAAGAAATTAATGCACTCGAGCAACGGTCGATGGCATCACGAAAACATGCCTATATAATTTTGACCCCCTTAAACCCCACTTTTACATAGTAAAACCTGGGGTTTACAGGGGTATAATTTTTTTCTTATTTCTGCTCAAAAACATAGATTGTGGGTACTCGATAGAACCGCCTCGCCGAGGCGGTTGTAACGAGTACCCAAAATCTATGTTTTGAGCAGAAGCATGACAAATATCAGAGTTTTTTTTTATCAGAAAAAATTTCAGTTTTTGGTGATGAAAATTTCTATATATTTGAATAGGCGTGTTTTCGCAATGGGCAGTACAATTATGAGGGTAAGGAAGCATGAATAAAAACGAAACAGAATAGTCAGGTGCCTGTCCTGAAATTCCATGGCGCAGCAACTCTTAATTTTCATAAACACAAACTTTAAAGATAGAGCCTGATTAATTCCTTGTAGTTTGCATTACAAAAACACAACATTTAATTTATAAATCACTCTTATGTCGGTAATGAAATGATCATACGTATTTGAAGTTATATCGTCTGTAGAAGGAACAGGCAGACATTTAAGCCTTACAATAGCTGTTGTTTAGTGATATTTGGGGCCTAAAATGTTCCCTCGTATTTCACCTTACTGTAATTTCTGTTCTTGTGTTCTTTGTAATCGTTAAGTTCACCAGGAATTAGTTTGAATATCACTCAACTTACCGCTATCAGGTGGGGATCCAGGTTTATTTAACAGGGGGTTCAAAATTTCCGAGGGTGTTAGAATTGATCCAGTTACCCGAAGTATCGGAACAGAAAGGTCTTAGCAAACAATATAGACCAAGATCAGACGCCACAGAACGCGGCATCTGATCAGGGTCAATATTGTTTATCACTCATCCAGCAATTTGAGACACGTTCTTAGCTAGTAAAATGATCTTGTTAAAATTCTAAAATTATAAAGTGAAGAGTAAGGAAAAGTTCTAATTCGCAAAAACGACAAACCTTGGTTTGCTACATGTACCTAATGTTGAAATAACTTGTGTCTTATCTCTTTTTGTGTTTTGTTGCTATATGCAATAACATATGTTTTAATCTAAAAAGAATAAAGAGTAAGGTGACCAACTATTTATTAGGGTAAATACGGTATCGAACATTTATCAAATTCAAAGTTTCTGAAAATGAAATTTTTAGTCAAACAGGGGTTCAACCGAACTCACTCTGAATCCACCCTTAGCTACATGTACGAGACGTAAACCGTATTGCTTGCAATATTACTGTTCCCGAACAGACTCAACTCAGTGAGCATGCAACGTCAAAACAACGTCTCATTAACGTCGATGCAACGTAATGACGTTGCATCGACGTTGATGCGACGTTGTCTTAACGGCATGTGCCTGCTGGGAAGGGTCGGATCTAGGATGATTTCTGAGGTGTGGGGTGGGGGGGAGGGGAAGGGGTTCTATTTGATTAAATTAGCGTAGTTTACGTATTCGGAAAGACAAGTCTGTGCAAACAGTGTAGACCCAGATCAGACGCCGCTCACCAAACAATTTTATACATATTCATTAATGATAAAATGGACTTGTTGAAGAGAGGTATAAGGTAAAAAGTAAGTGGTGTGAATATTTAGGGTAAATACGGTATCCCAAGTTTATCCAAACTTTCCGATGAAAATGAAATTTTGAGTTAAAGCGGGGCTCGACTAAATCCTCATTCCCCCCCCCCCCCCCCCCCCCACCCAACCCCTCTGAATCCGCCCCTGGACTCAATAAGACGGAGTCATGTTTGATGCGTTTTCTCTTCCTGAATTCAACAGATCCTTTATTGTAGATAGATTCTACAAGGAATAATCGTTGATGCCTGGAAAACACTGACCATTACGAAAACATGCCTATTCAAATATACTGAAAATTTTACCACAAAAAAAAATGAAAATTTTCATATAAAAATTCTGATATTTTTCATATTTCTGCTCAAAACATAGATTGTGGGTACTCGTTAGAACCGCCTCGGCGAGGCGGTTCTAATGAGTACCAACAATCTATGTTTTTGAGCAGAAATAAGAAAAATAATGTATACCCCTGTAAACCCCAGTTTTACTATATAAAAGTGGGGTTTAAGGAGGTCAACTTTATATAGGCATGTTTTCATGATGAATACTGAAAACAGCTGAAGTGTCTTCTGATCCAGAGATTATTTATTTTCATATTCAGATAAATCATTATTAATGGCCTGCTGAAAGATAGTAAAGAACCCCGATTGTTTTACAGATTGATAATTCTGAACATACAGTAATTAGATTTTTATGAAGTAACAAACGAGGAAGAAATTCTAATCACATCTTTATGAGTATAATGGTATCATTAATAGAACTGAACGTCTTCTGGACGAAAACGTTGTTACAATATACATTACCGGTACAAACCCCAAGGACAAAGCTAACAACGTGCATCCTGATTAGTCTGCAGAATATGATCAGGATCTGCCTTGTTGGCTTACAGAATCGTTAATGCTCATACTTTCGACTCTCGTTATCTCGAAGTCCAAGGGAATTTCGGAAATACTTCGAGATAACTGTACCTCGACATATCAGATAAGCAGAAATGAGGGAAAAATATATCGGACATCCACATTTCACAAATGAATATGTTATTTCATTCCTGAAGTTAGATATATTGAAAATATTTTGGAACCGATGAGAAATTGCTCTTGCGGAGCAATTTCTCCTCTTAAACACAATATTTTGTTACCTGTTGATACATGTTCATGTTTAAACAGGACCAGATTTTCATTTTGAGATAACCGGTTATTTGAGAGAAGCGAAGTCGAGATACCGAGAGTCGACTGTACATGTATATACCGTTCGTGGCTAGTAAAGACCCTTATCGAATGTGCGGACTGTACTAGGTCTGTAGCGATTGAATATGTCAGATTGTTGATTTTACTTAGGGAGACTGAGATAGCATTGATAACCCATTTGCTATGTTTTAAGATAGCCATTATGAAAACACGCCTATTCTAGTATATTGAATATTTCACCACCAATAAATGAAAAATTTCAGTTTAAAATTCTGATATTTTTTTCATATTTCTACTCAAAACATAGATTGTGGGTACTCGTTAGAACCGCCTCGACGAGGCAGTTCTAACGAGTACCCACAATCTATGTTTTTGAGCAGAAATAAGAAAAAATAATGTATACCCCTGTAAACCCCAGTTTTACTGTATAAAAGTGGGGTATAAGGGGGTCAAAATTATATAGGTGTGTTTTCGTGATGACAAACTGATAACTTTTACGACAAACGTTTCTAGTACCGATTTCCAAATGATATCGGAAAATACGACTAACTACATAACAGTGAACACCAGCGAGTTAATGAAAGAATCAAAAGATGGACAGCCAAAACATTCGGCTAAGTGTAACTTCTGCAAACCCCAAGTACATTAACCCATAAAAGTCTAGAATCCCATAAAAAAGACAGAGGCAAACAATGTAGACCAAGATCAGACGGCGCAGAACGTGGAGTTCTGTTAGGGTCTAAAATGTTTGCATTATATAGTATTACATAAATTTCTGTAAATCATAATTACTATCAACAGTAATCAAATATGTACCCTTCTGTTGGAAATGGACCTGTCCAAAGAGCAGAGGTAGAAGAGCACTCGGCATAAACGGGTTAAACTAACACATCCTGATCAGACAGTATAGTTTGATCAGGGCATGCGTTGTTGACTTTTCCAGTGAGGTTTCTCTGTTGCAAGTATTTGTGCTCCTGTGGTTATACATACGTGGCGCCTGGTTATCCTTATTTGTTCCTCATCTCTCCTACTTTTGGTGCCTCAGCAGGGTTATGCTTGTGATTGTGAGAATTCCTGGGTATCTTTGATTATGTGTTTACAGATTATTAAATGTTAATACAGTATAACCTAAAATGGCTCGAAAACGGATGGCTCGTTCACTGTGGATGATTCGAACTCTTTCTTCAGTCCCTACAAAATTCTTCCAATAGCTCAAGAAAACAAATATTTAGGATTTTTTTTCTTATTTTATCATGGAATTGTATGTTTTGTGTACTCATTAGAATCGCCTCAACGAGGCGATTCTAATGAGTACACTCAACATACAATCTTTGTGTAGAAAATCGAAGATTT
>CAXHKG010000316.1:0-18534 GCA_964016985.1 Anodontia alba
GCCTGTAGCAGGCAGAGGAAAGCACCTATGGCGCTGCAAATACATGCGCATGCGCAGACCACTTATGCCTACAAACGTACAGGGTAGTCAAGGGAATCGGGGCAAAGCGTCCTGGTGAAAACGGGTCATCAATTTTACATTGCGCCCTATGGAAATATGGGCGGGGAAAACGGTAAAACCGTAATAACTCTATTAATTCGCAACAAACGGGTGCGCTTTTTACAGGGTTTATAGGTGGTAGGAAGGTTCACAACTGGGCCAAATAGGAGTGCGCTGCATGCAGTACACGTGGAGATATAAGGACTCGAAATGGGTCTGTAGGAGTCGTCTGATGAACAAAGAGATTGAAATTGACTAAAGGTGACCTTCACCGATTGGATTGGAACTGGTGCCAAAAGATGCTTTAGGACCATAGTTACATTGTGTGCTATTTTCCAGAAAATTCGGGCTATCCGTTAGTAAGTTATTAGGGGTCAAACATTGAAAAATACCAACTTTCAACGGCTAGAACTCGAAAACGAGGCTCTAAGAATTTTTGGGCAGGTGGCCCCAGCGACCCATGGCCCCAGGCCTTTCAACTGGCACCAATTTCATTCCGATCGGTGAAGGTCAGTTTTGATCAAATAAGCTGTCCAAAGTTGTTGAGGAATATCCAGAATTTTGAGCCCTAATAACTCACTTATTTGTCGTCCGATTTGGCTGAAATTTAGAACGTATGTAGCCCTCATCCATACCAACAAGCCTGCAAAATATGGTAGGGGTAAATACAAAAGCGCACCCAATATGGGCCGCCAAACATTCATTAAATAAACGGTTTTACGCCTGTAGCAGGCAGAGGAAAGCACCTATGGCGCTGCAAATACATGCGCATGCGCAGACCACTTATGCCTACAAACGTACAGGGTAGTCAAGGGAATCGGGGCAAAGCGTCCTGGTGAAAACGGGTCATCAATTTTACATTGCGCCCTATGGAAATATGGGCGGGAAAACGGTAAAACCGTAATAACTCTATTAATTCGCAACAAACGGGTGCGCTTTTTACAGGGTTTATAGGTGGTAGGAAGGTTCACAACTGGGCCAAATAGGAGTGCGCTGCATGCAGTACACGTGGAGATATAAGGACTCGAAATGGGTCTGTAGGAGTCGTCTGATGAACAAAGAGATTGAAATTGACTAAAGGTGACCTTCACCGATTGGATTGGAACTGGTGCCAAAAGATGCTTTAGGACCATAGTTACATTGTGTGCTATTTTCCAGAAAATTCGGGCTATCCGTTAGTAAGTTATTAGGGGTCAAACATTGAAAAATACCAACTTTCAACGGCTAGAACTCGAAAACGAGGCTCTAAGAATTTTTGGGCAGGTGGCCCCAGCGACCCATGGCCCCAGGCCTTTCAACTGGCACCAATTTCATTCCGATCGGTGAAGGTCAGTTTTGATCAAATAAGCTGTCCAAAGTTGTTGAGGAATATCCAGAATTTTGAGCCCTAATAACTCACTTATTTGTCGTCCGATTTGGCTGAAATTTAGAACGTATGTAGCCCTCATCCATACCAACAAGCCTGCAAAATATGGTAGGGGTAAATACAAAAGCGCACCCAATATGGGCCGCCAAACATTCATTAAATAAACGGTTTTACGCCTGTAGCAGGCAGAGGAAAGCACCTATGGCGCTGCAAATACATGCGCATGCGCAGACCACTTATGCCTACAAACGTACAGGGTAGTCAAGGGAATCGGGGCAAAGCGTCCTGGTGAAAACGGGTCATCAATTTTACATTGCGCCCTATGGAAATATGGGCGGGGAAAACGGTAAAACCGTAATAACTCTATTAATTCGCAACAAACGGGTGCGCTTTTTACAGGGTTTATAGGTGGTAGGAAGGTTCACAACTGGGCCAAATAGGAGTGCGCTGCATGCAGTACACGTGGAGATATAAGGACTCGAAATGGGTCTGTAGGAGTCGTCTGATGAACAAAGAGATTGAAATTGACTAAAGGTGACCTTCACCGATTGGATTGGAACTGGTGCCAAAAGATGCTTTAGGACCATAGTTACATTGTGTGCTATTTTCCAGAAAATTCGGGCTATCCGTTAGTAAGTTATTAGGGGTCAAACATTGAAAAATACCAACTTTCAACGGCTAGAACTCGAAAACGAGGCTCTAAGAATTTTTGGGCAGGTGGCCCCAGCGACCCATGGCCCCAGGCCTTTCAACTGGCACCAATTTCATTCCGATCGGTGAAGGTCAGTTTTGATCAAATAAGCTGTCCAAAGTTGTTGAGGAATATCCAGAATTTTGAGCCCTAATAACTCACTTATTTGTCGTCCGATTTGGCTGAAATTTAGAACGTATGTAGCCCTCATCCATACCAACAAGCCTGCAAAATATGGTAGGGGTAAATACAAAAGCGCACCCAATATGGGCCGCCAAACATTCATTAAATAAACGGTTTTACGCCTGTAGCAGGCAGAGGAAAGCACCTATGGCGCTGCAAATACATGCGCATGCGCAGACCACTTATGCCTACAAACGTACAGGGTAGTCAAGGGAATCGGGGCAAAGCGTCCTGGTGAAAACGGGTCATCAATTTTACATTGCGCCCTATGGAAATATGGGCGGGGAAAACGGTAAAACCGTAATAACTCTATTAATTCGCAACAAACGGGTGCGCTTTTTACAGGGTTTATAGGTGGTAGGAAGGTTCACAACTGGGCCAAATAGGAGTGCGCTGCATGCAGTACACGTGGAGATATAAGGACTCGAAATGGGTCTGTAGGAGTCGTCTGATGAACAAAGAGATTGAAATTGACTAAAGGTGACCTTCACCGATTGGATTGGAACTGGTGCCAAAAGATGCTTTAGGACCATAGTTACATTGTGTGCTATTTTCCAGAAAATTCGGGCTATCCGTTAGTAAGTTATTAGGGGTCAAACATTGAAAAATACCAACTTTCAACGGCTAGAACTCGAAAACGAGGCTCTAAGAATTTTTGGGCAGGTGGCCCCAGCGACCCATGGCCCCAGGCCTTTCAACTGGCACCAATTTCATTCCGATCGGTGAAGGTCAGTTTTGATCAAATAAGCTGTCCAAAGTTGTTGAGGAATATCCAGAATTTTGAGCCCTAATAACTCACTTATTTGTCGTCCGATTTGGCTGAAATTTAGAACGTATGTAGCCCTCATCCATACCAACAAGCCTGCAAAATATGGTAGGGGTAAATACAAAAGCGCACCCAATATGGGCCGCCAAACATTCATTAAATAAACGGTTTTACGCCTGTAGCAGGCAGAGGAAAGCACCTATGGCGCTGCAAATACATGCGCATGCGCAGACCACTTATGCCTACAAACGTACAGGGTAGTCAAGGGAATCGGGGCAAAGCGTCCTGGTGAAAACGGGTCATCAATTTTACATTGCGCCCTATGGAAATATGGGCGGGAAAACGGTAAAACCGTAATAACTCTATTAATTCGCAACAAACGGGTGCGCTTTTTACAGGGTTTATAGGTGGTAGGAAGGTTCACAACTGGGCCAAATAGGAGTGCGCTGCATGCAGTACACGTGGAGATATAAGGACTCGAAATGGGTCTGTAGGAGTCGTCTGATGAACAAAGAGATTGAAATTGACTAAAGGTGACCTTCACCGATTGGATTGGAACTGGTGCCAAAAGATGCTTTAGGACCATAGTTACATTGTGTGCTATTTTCCAGAAAATTCGGGCTATCCGTTAGTAAGTTATTAGGGGTCAAACATTGAAAAATACCAACTTTCAACGGCTAGAACTCGAAAACGAGGCTCTAAGAATTTTTGGGCAGGTGGCCCCAGCGACCCATGGCCCCAGGCCTTTCAACTGGCACCAATTTCATTCCGATCGGTGAAGGTCAGTTTTGATCAAATAAGCTGTCCAAAGTTGTTGAGGAATATCCAGAATTTTGAGCCCTAATAACTCACTTATTTGTCGTCCGATTTGGCTGAAATTTAGAACGTATGTAGCCCTCATCCATACCAACAAGCCTGCAAAATATGGTAGGGGTAAATACAAAAGCGCACCCAATATGGGCCGCCAAACATTCATTAAATAAACGGTTTTACGCCTGTAGCAGGCAGAGGAAAGCACCTATGGCGCTGCAAATACATGCGCATGCGCAGACCACTTATGCCTACAAACGTACAGGGTAGTCAAGGGGAATCGGGGCAAAGCGTCCTGGTGAAAACGGGTCATCAATTTTACATTGCGCCCTATGGAAATATGGGCGGGGAAAACGGTAAAACCGTAATAACTCTATTAATTCGCAACAAACGGGTGCGCTTTTTACAGGGTTTATAGGTGGTAGGAAGGTTCACAACTGGGCCAAATAGGAGTGCGCTGCATGCAGTACACGTGGAGATATAAGGACTCGAAATGGGTCTGTAGGAGTCGTCTGATGAACAAAGAGATTGAAATTGACTAAAGGTGACCTTCACCGATTGGATTGGAACTGGTGCCAAAAGATGCTTTAGGACCATAGTTACATTGTGTGCTATTTTCCAGAAAATTCGGGCTATCCGTTAGTAAGTTATTAGGGGTCAAACATTGAAAAATACCAACTTTCAACGGCTAGAACTCGAAAACGAGGCTCTAAGAATTTTTGGGCAGGTGGCCCCAGCGACCCATGGCCCCAGGCCTTTCAACTGGCACCAATTTCATTCCGATCGGTGAAGGTCAGTTTTGATCAAATAAGCTGTCCAAAGTTGTTGAGGAATATCCAGAATTTTGAGCCCTAATAACTCACTTATTTGTCGTCCGATTTGGCTGAAATTTAGAACGTATGTAGCCCTCATCCATACCAACAAGCCTGCAAAATATGGTAGGGGTAAATACAAAAGCGCACCCAATATGGGCCGCCAAACATTCATTAAATAAACGGTTTTACGCCTGTAGCAGGCAGAGGAAAGCACCTATGGCGCTGCAAATACATGCGCATGCGCAGACCACTTATGCCTACAAACGTACAGGGTAGTCAAGGGAATCGGGGGCAAAGCGTCCTGGTGAAAACGGGTCATCAATTTTACATTGCGCCCTATGGAAATATGGGGCGGGGAAAACGGTAAAACCGTAATAACTCTATTAATTCGCAACAAACGGGTGCGCTTTTTACAGGGTTTATAGGTGGTAGGAAGGTTCACAACTGGGCCAAATAGGAGTGCGCTGCATGCAGTACACGTGGAGATATAAGGACTCGAAATGGGTCTGTAGGAGTCGTCTGATGAACAAAGAGATTGAAATTGACTAAAGGTGACCTTCACCGATTGGATTGGAACTGGTGCCAAAAGATGCTTTAGGACCATAGTTACATTGTGTGCTATTTTCCAGAAAATTCGGGCTATCCGTTAGTAAGTTATTAGGGGTCAAACATTGAAAAATACCAACTTTCAACGGCTAGAACTCGAAAACGAGGCTCTAAGAATTTTTGGGCAGGTGGCCCCAGCGACCCATGGCCCCAGGCCTTTCAACTGGCACCAATTTCATTCCGATCGGTGAAGGTCAGTTTTGATCAAATAAGCTGTCCAAAGTTGTTGAGGAATATCCAGAATTTTGAGCCCTAATAACTCACTTATTTGTCGTCCGATTTGGCTGAAATTTAGAACGTATGTAGCCCTCATCCATACCAACAAGCCTGCAAAATATGGTAGGGGTAAATACAAAAGCGCACCCAATATGGGCCGCCAAACATTCATTAAATAAACGGTTTTACGCCTGTAGCAGGCAGAGGAAAGCACCTATGGCGCTGCAAATACATGCGCATGCGCAGACCACTTATGCCTACAAACGTACAGGGTAGTCAAGGGAATCGGGGCAAAGCGTCCTGGTGAAAACGGGTCATCAATTTTACATTGCGCCCTATGGAAATATGGGCCGGGAAAACGGTAAAACCGTAATAACTCTATTAATTCGCAACAAACGGGTGCGCTTTTTACAGGGTTTATAGGTGGTAGGAAGGTTCACAACTGGGCCAAATAGGAGTGCGCTGCATGCAGTACACGTGGAGATATAAGGACTCGAAATGGGTCTGTAGGAGTCGTCTGATGAACAAAGAGATTGAAATTGACTAAAGGTGACCTTCACCGATTGGATTGGAACTGGTGCCAAAAGATGCTTTAGGACCATAGTTACATTGTGTGCTATTTTCCAGAAAATTCGGGCTATCCGTTAGTAAGTTATTAGGGGTCAAACATTGAAAAATACCAACTTTCAACGGCTAGAACTCGAAAACGAGGCTCTAAGAATTTTTGGGCAGGTGGCCCCAGCGACCCATGGCCCCAGGCCTTTCAACTGGCACCAATTTCATTCCGATCGGTGAAGGTCAGTTTTGATCAAATAAGCTGTCCAAAGTTGTTGAGGAATATCCAGAATTTTGAGCCCTAATAACTCACTTATTTGTCGTCCGATTTGGCTGAAATTTAGAACGTATGTAGCCCTCATCCATACCAACAAGCCTGCAAAATATGGTAGGGGTAAATACAAAAGCGCACCCAATATGGGCCGCCAAACATTCATTAAATAAACGGTTTTACGCCTGTAGCAGGCAGAGGAAAGCACCTATGGCGCTGCAAATACATGCGCATGCGCAGACCACTTATGCCTACAAACGTACAGGGTAGTCAAGGGAATCGGGGCAAAGCGTCCTGGTGAAAACGGGTCATCAATTTTACATTGCGCCCTATGGAAATATGGGCGGGAAAACGGTAAAACCGTAATAACTCTATTAATTCGCAACAAACGGGTGCGCTTTTTACAGGGTTTATAGGTGGTAGGAAGGTTCACAACTGGGCCAAATAGGAGTGCGCTGCATGCAGTACACGTGGAGATATAAGGACTCGAAATGGGTCTGTAGGAGTCGTCTGATGAACAAAGAGATTGAAATTGACTAAAGGTGACCTTCACCGATTGGATTGGAACTGGTGCCAAAAGATGCTTTAGGACCATAGTTACATTGTGTGCTATTTTCCAGAAAATTCGGGCTATCCGTTAGTAAGTTATTAGGGGTCAAACATTGAAAAATACCAACTTTCAACGGCTAGAACTCGAAAACGAGGCTCTAAGAATTTTTGGGCAGGTGGCCCCAGCGACCCATGGCCCCAGGCCTTTCAACTGGCACCAATTTCATTCCGATCGGTGAAGGTCAGTTTTGATCAAATAAGCTGTCCAAAGTTGTTGAGGAATATCCAGAATTTTGAGCCCTAATAACTCACTTATTTGTCGTCCGATTTGGCTGAAATTTAGAACGTATGTAGCCCTCATCCATACCAACAAGCCTGCAAAATATGGTAGGGGTAAATACAAAAGCGCACCCAATATGGGCCGCCAAACATTCATTAAATAAACGGTTTTACGCCTGTAGCAGGCAGAGGAAAGCACCTATGGCGCTGCAAATACATGCGCATGCGCAGACCACTTATGCCTACAAACGTACAGGGTAGTCAAGGGAATCGGGGCAAAGCGTCCTGGTGAAAACGGGTCATCAATTTTACATTGCGCCCTATGGAAATATGGGCGGGAAAACGGTAAAACCGTAATAACTCTATTAATTCGCAACAAACGGGTGCGCTTTTTACAGGGTTTATAGGTGGTAGGAAGGTTCACAACTGGGCCAAATAGGAGTGCGCTGCATGCAGTACACGTGGAGATATAAGGACTCGAAATGGGTCTGTAGGAGTCGTCTGATGAACAAAGAGATTGAAATTGACTAAAGGTGACCTTCACCGATTGGATTGGAACTGGTGCCAAAAGATGCTTTAGGACCATAGTTACATTGTGTGCTATTTTCCAGAAAATTCGGGCTATCCGTTAGTAAGTTATTAGGGGTCAAACATTGAAAAATACCAACTTTCAACGGCTAGAACTCGAAAACGAGGCTCTAAGAATTTTTGGGCAGGTGGCCCCAGCGACCCATGGCCCCAGGCCTTTCAACTGGCACCAATTTCATTCCGATCGGTGAAGGTCAGTTTTGATCAAATAAGCTGTCCAAAGTTGTTGAGGAATATCCAGAATTTTGAGCCCTAATAACTCACTTATTTGTCGTCCGATTTGGCTGAAATTTAGAACGTATGTAGCCCTCATCCATACCAACAAGCCTGCAAAATATGGTAGGGGTAAATACAAAAGCGCACCCAATATGGGCCGCCAAACATTCATTAAATAAACGGTTTTACGCCTGTAGCAGGCAGAGGAAAGCACCTATGGCGCTGCAAATACATGCGCATGCGCAGACCACTTATGCCTACAAACGTACAGGGTAGTCAAGGGAATCGGGGCAAAGCGTCCTGGTGAAAACGGGTCATCAATTTTACATTGCGCCCTATGGAAATATGGGCGGGAAAACGGTAAAACCGTAATAACTCTATTAATTCGCAACAAACGGGTGCGCTTTTTACAGGGTTTATAGGTGGTAGGAAGGTTCACAACTGGGCCAAATAGGAGTGCGCTGCATGCAGTACACGTGGAGATATAAGGACTCGAAATGGGTCTGTAGGAGTCGTCTGATGAACAAAGAGATTGAAATTGACTAAAGGTGACCTTCACCGATTGGATTGGAACTGGTGCCAAAAGATGCTTTAGGACCATAGTTACATTGTGTGCTATTTTCCAGAAAATTCGGGCTATCCGTTAGTAAGTTATTAGGGGTCAAACATTGAAAAATACCAACTTTCAACGGCTAGAACTCGAAAACGAGGCTCTAAGAATTTTTGGGCAGGTGGCCCCAGCGACCCATGGCCCCAGGCCTTTCAACTGGCACCAATTTCATTCCGATCGGTGAAGGTCAGTTTTGATCAAATAAGCTGTCCAAAGTTGTTGAGGAATATCCAGAATTTTGAGCCCTAATAACTCACTTATTTGTCGTCCGATTTGGCTGAAATTTAGAACGTATGTAGCCCTCATCCATACCAACAAGCCTGCAAAATATGGTAGGGGTAAATACAAAAGCGCACCCAATATGGGCCGCCAAACATTCATTAAATAAACGGTTTTACGCCTGTAGCAGGCAGAGGAAAGCACCTATGGCGCTGCAAATACATGCGCATGCGCAGACCACTTATGCCTACAAACGTACAGGGTAGTCAAGGGAATCGGGGCAAAGCGTCCTGGTGAAAACGGGTCATCAATTTTACATTGCGCCCTATGGAAATATGGGCGGGAAAACGGTAAAACCGTAATAACTCTATTAATTCGCAACAAACGGGTGCGCTTTTTACAGGGTTTATAGGTGGTAGGAAGGTTCACAACTGGGCCAAATAGGAGTGCGCTGCATGCAGTACACGTGGAGATATAAGGACTCGAAATGGGTCTGTAGGAGTCGTCTGATGAACAAAGAGATTGAAATTGACTAAAGGTGACCTTCACCGATTGGATTGGAACTGGTGCCAAAAGATGCTTTAGGACCATAGTTACATTGTGTGCTATTTTCCAGAAAATTCGGGCTATCCGTTAGTAAGTTATTAGGGGTCAAACATTGAAAAATACCAACTTTCAACGGCTAGAACTCGAAAACGAGGCTCTAAGAATTTTTGGGCAGGTGGCCCCAGCGACCCATGGCCCCAGGCCTTTCAACTGGCACCAATTTCATTCCGATCGGTGAAGGTCAGTTTTGATCAAATAAGCTGTCCAAAGTTGTTGAGGAATATCCAGAATTTTGAGCCCTAATAACTCACTTATTTGTCGTCCGATTTGGCTGAAATTTAGAACGTATGTAGCCCTCATCCATACCAACAAGCCTGCAAAATATGGTAGGGGTAAATACAAAAGCGCACCCAATATGGGCCGCCAAACATTCATTAAATAAACGGTTTTACGCCTGTAGCAGGCAGAGGAAAGCACCTATGGCGCTGCAAATACATGCGCATGCGCAGACCACTTATGCCTACAAACGTACAGGGTAGTCAAGGGAATCGGGGCAAAGCGTCCTGGTGAAAACGGGTCATCAATTTTACATTGCGCCCTATGGAAATATGGGCGGGAAAACGGTAAAACCGTAATAACTCTATTAATTCGCAACAAACGGGTGCGCTTTTTACAGGGTTTATAGGTGGTAGGAAGGTTCACAACTGGGCCAAATAGGAGTGCGCTGCATGCAGTACACGTGGAGATATAAGGACTCGAAATGGGTCTGTAGGAGTCGTCTGATGAACAAAGAGATTGAAATTGACTAAAGGTGACCTTCACCGATTGGATTGGAACTGGTGCCAAAAGATGCTTTAGGACCATAGTTACATTGTGTGCTATTTTCCAGAAAATTCGGGCTATCCGTTAGTAAGTTATTAGGGGTCAAACATTGAAAAATACCAACTTTCAACGGCTAGAACTCGAAAACGAGGCTCTAAGAATTTTTGGGCAGGTGGCCCCAGCGACCCATGGCCCCAGGCCTTTCAACTGGCACCAATTTCATTCCGATCGGTGAAGGTCAGTTTTGATCAAATAAGCTGTCCAAAGTTGTTGAGGAATATCCAGAATTTTGAGCCCTAATAACTCACTTATTTGTCGTCCGATTTGGCTGAAATTTAGAACGTATGTAGCCCTCATCCATACCAACAAGCCTGCAAAATATGGTAGGGGTAAATACAAAAGCGCACCCAATATGGGCCGCCAAACATTCATTAAATAAACGGTTTTACGCCTGTAGCAGGCAGAGGAAAGCACCTATGGCGCTGCAAATACATGCGCATGCGCAGACCACTTATGCCTACAAACGTACAGGGTAGTCAAGGGAATCGGGGCAAAGCGTCCTGGTGAAAACGGGTCATCAATTTTACATTGCGCCCTATGGAAATATGGGCGGGAAAACGGTAAAACCGTAATAACTCTATTAATTCGCAACAAACGGGTGCGCTTTTTACAGGGTTTATAGGTGGTAGGAAGGTTCACAACTGGGCCAAATAGGAGTGCGCTGCATGCAGTACACGTGGAGATATAAGGACTCGAAATGGGTCTGTAGGAGTCGTCTGATGAACAAAGAGATTGAAATTGACTAAAGGTGACCTTCACCGATTGGATTGGAACTGGTGCCAAAAGATGCTTTAGGACCATAGTTACATTGTGTGCTATTTTCCAGAAAATTCGGGCTATCCGTTAGTAAGTTATTAGGGGTCAAACATTGAAAAATACCAACTTTCAACGGCTAGAACTCGAAAACGAGGCTCTAAGAATTTTTGGGCAGGTGGCCCCAGCGACCCATGGCCCCAGGCCTTTCAACTGGCACCAATTTCATTCCGATCGGTGAAGGTCAGTTTTGATCAAATAAGCTGTCCAAAGTTGTTGAGGAATATCCAGAATTTTGAGCCCTAATAACTCACTTATTTGTCGTCCGATTTGGCTGAAATTTAGAACGTATGTAGCCCTCATCCATACCAACAAGCCTGCAAAATATGGTAGGGGTAAATACAAAAGCGCACCCAATATGGGCCGCCAAACATTCATTAAATAAACGGTTTTACGCCTGTAGCAGGCAGAGGAAAGCACCTATGGCGCTGCAAATACATGCGCATGCGCAGACCACTTATGCCTACAAACGTACAGGGTAGTCAAGGGAATCGGGGCAAAGCGTCCTGGTGAAAACGGGTCATCAATTTTACATTGCGCCCTATGGAAATATGGGCGGGAAAACGGTAAAACCGTAATAACTCTATTAATTCGCAACAAACGGGTGCGCTTTTTACAGGGTTTATAGGTGGTAGGAAGGTTCACAACTGGGCCAAATAGGAGTGCGCTGCATGCAGTACACGTGGAGATATAAGGACTCGAAATGGGTCTGTAGGAGTCGTCTGATGAACAAAGAGATTGAAATTGACTAAAGGTGACCTTCACCGATTGGATTGGAACTGGTGCCAAAAGATGCTTTAGGACCATAGTTACATTGTGTGCTATTTTCCAGAAAATTCGGGCTATCCGTTAGTAAGTTATTAGGGGTCAAACATTGAAAAATACCAACTTTCAACGGCTAGAACTCGAAAACGAGGCTCTAAGAATTTTTGGGCAGGTGGCCCCAGCGACCCATGGCCCCAGGCCTTTCAACTGGTACCAATTTCATTCCGATCGGTGAAGGTCAGTTTTGATCAAATAAGCTGTCCAAAGTTGTTGAGGAATATCCAGAATTTTGAGCCCTAATAACTCACTTATTTGTCGTCCGATTTGGCTGAAATTTAGAACGTATGTAGCCCTCATCCATACCAACAAGCCTGCAAAATATGGTAGGGGTAAATACAAAAGCGCACCCAATATGGGCCGCCAAACATTCATTAAATAAACGGTTTTACGCCTGTAGCAGGCAGAGGAAAGCACCTATGGCGCTGCAAATACATGCGCATGCGCAGACCACTTATGCCTACAAACGTACAGGGTAGTCAAGGGAATCGGGGCAAAGCGTCCTGGTGAAAACGGGTCATCAATTTTACATTGCGCCCTATGGAAATATGGGCGGGAAAACGGTAAAACCGTAATAACTCTATTAATTCGCAACAAACGGGTGCGCTTTTTACAGGGTTTATAGGTGGTAGGAAGGTTCACAACTGGGCCAAATAGGAGTGCGCTGCATGCAGTACACGTGGAGATATAAGGACTCGAAATGGGTCTGTAGGAGTCGTCTGATGAACAAAGAGATTGAAATTGACTAAAGGTGACCTTCACCGATTGGATTGGAACTGGTGCCAAAAGATGCTTTAGGACCATAGTTACATTGTGTGCTATTTTCCAGAAAATTCGGGCTATCCGTTAGTAAGTTATTAGGGGTCAAACATTGAAAAATACCAACTTTCAACGGCTAGAACTCGAAAACGAGGCTCTAAGAATTTTTGGGCAGGTGGCCCCAGCGACCCATGGCCCCAGGCCTTTCAACTGGCACCAATTTCATTCCGATCGGTGAAGGTCAGTTTTGATCAAATAAGCTGTCCAAAGTTGTTGAGGAATATCCAGAATTTTGAGCCCTAATAACTCACTTATTTGTCGTCCGATTTGGCTGAAATTTAGAACGTATGTAGCCCTCATCCATACCAACAAGCCTGCAAAATATGGTAGGGGTAAATACAAAAGCGCACCCAATATGGGCCGCCAAACATTCATTAAATAAACGGTTTTACGCCTGTAGCAGGCAGAGGAAAGCACCTATGGCGCTGCAAATACATGCGCATGCGCAGACCACTTATGCCTACAAACGTACAGGGTAGTCAAGGGAATCGGGGCAAAGCGTCCTGGTGAAAACGGGTCATCAATTTTACATTGCGCCCTATGGAAATATGGGCGGGAAAACGGTAAAACCGTAATAACTCTATTAATTCGCAACAAACGGGTGCGCTTTTTACAGGGTTTATAGGTGGTAGGAAGGTTCACAACTGGGCCAAATAGGAGTGCGCTGCATGCAGTACACGTGGAGATATAAGGACTCGAAATGGGTCTGTAGGAGTCGTCTGATGAACAAAGAGATTGAAATTGACTAAAGGTGACCTTCACCGATTGGATTGGAACTGGTGCCAAAAGATGCTTTAGGACCATAGTTACATTGTGTGCTATTTTCCAGAAAATTCGGGCTATCCGTTAGTAAGTTATTAGGGGTCAAACATTGAAAAATACCAACTTTCAACGGCTAGAACTCGAAAACGAGGCTCTAAGAATTTTTGGGCAGGTGGCCCCAGCGACCCATGGCCCCAGGCCTTTCAACTGGCACCAATTTCATTCCGATCGGTGAAGGTCAGTTTTGATCAAATAAGCTGTCCAAAGTTGTTGAGGAATATCCAGAATTTTGAGCCCTAATAACTCACTTATTTGTCGTCCG
The DNA here is from genome assembly GCA_964016985.1 of Anodontia alba. NCBI lineage: Eukaryota > Metazoa > Mollusca > Bivalvia > Lucinida > Lucinidae > Anodontia > Anodontia alba. The sequence continues at coordinate 13,806 of CAXHKG010000316.1, forward strand.
ATTTGGCTGAAATTTAGAACGTATGTAGCCCTCATCCATACCAACAAGCCTGCAAAATATGGTAGGGGTAAATACAAAAGCGCACCCAATATGGGCCGCCAAACATTCATTAAATAAACGGTTTTACGCCTGTAGCAGGCAGAGGAAAGCACCTATGGCGCTGCAAATACATGCGCATGCGCAGACCACTTATGCCTACAAACGTACAGGGTAGTCAAGGGAATCGGGGCAAAGCGTCCTGGTGAAAACGGGTCATCAATTTTACATTGCGCCCTATGGAAATATGGGCGGGAAAACGGTAAAACCGTAATAACTCTATTAATTCGCAACAAACGGGTGCGCTTTTTACAGGGTTTATAGGTGGTAGGAAGGTTCACAACTGGGCCAAATAGGAGTGCGCTGCATGCAGTACACGTGGAGATATAAGGACTCGAAATGGGTCTGTAGGAGTCGTCTGATGAACAAAGAGATTGAAATTGACTAAAGGTGACCTTCACCGATTGGATTGGAACTGGTGCCAAAAGATGCTTTAGGACCATAGTTACATTGTGTGCTATTTTCCAGAAAATTCGGGCTATCCGTTAGTAAGTTATTAGGGGTCAAACATTGAAAAATACCAACTTTCAACGGCTAGAACTCGAAAACGAGGCTCTAAGAATTTTTGGGCAGGTGGCCCCAGCGACCCATGGCCCCAGGCCTTTCAACTGGCACCAATTTCATTCCGATCGGTGAAGGTCAGTTTTGATCAAATAAGCTGTCCAAAGTTGTTGAGGAATATCCAGAATTTTGAGCCCTAATAACTCACTTATTTGTCGTCCGATTTGGCTGAAATTTAGAACGTATGTAGCCCTCATCCATACCAACAAGCCTGCAAAATATGGTAGGGGTAAATACAAAAGCGCACCCAATATGGGCCGCCAAACATTCATTAAATAAACGGTTTTACGCCTGTAGCAGGCAGAGGAAAGCACCTATGGCGCTGCAAATACATGCGCATGCGCAGACCACTTATGCCTACAAACGTACAGGGTAGTCAAGGGAATCGGGGCAAAGCGTCCTGGTGAAAACGGGTCATCAATTTTACATTGCGCCCTATGGAAATATGGGCGGGAAAACGGTAAAACCGTAATAACTCTATTAATTCGCAACAAACGGGTGCGCTTTTTACAGGGTTTATAGGTGGTAGGAAGGTTCACAACTGGGCCAAATAGGAGTGCGCTGCATGCAGTACACGTGGAGATATAAGGACTCGAAATGGGTCTGTAGGAGTCGTCTGATGAACAAAGAGATTGAAATTGACTAAAGGTGACCTTCACCGATTGGATTGGAACTGGTGCCAAAAGATGCTTTAGGACCATAGTTACATTGTGTGCTATTTTCCAGAAAATTCGGGCTATCCGTTAGTAAGTTATTAGGGGTCAAACATTGAAAAATACCAACTTTCAACGGCTAGAACTCGAAAACGAGGCTCTAAGAATTTTTGGGCAGGTGGCCCCAGCGACCCATGGCCCCAGGCCTTTCAACTGGCACCAATTTCATTCCGATCGGTGAAGGTCAGTTTTGATCAAATAAGCTGTCCAAAGTTGTTGAGGAATATCCAGAATTTTGAGCCCTAATAACTCACTTATTTGTCGTCCGATTTGGCTGAAATTTAGAACGTATGTAGCCCTCATCCATACCAACAAGCCTGCAAAATATGGTAGGGGTAAATACAAAAGCGCACCCAATATGGGCCGCCAAACATTCATTAAATAAACGGTTTTACGCCTGTAGCAGGCAGAGGAAAGCACCTATGGCGCTGCAAATACATGCGCATGCGCAGACCACTTATGCCTACAAACGTACAGGGTAGTCAAGGGAATCGGGGCAAAGCGTCCTGGTGAAAACGGGTCATCAATTTTACATTGCGCCCTATGGAAATATGGGCGGGAAAACGGTAAAACCGTAATAACTCTATTAATTCGCAACAAACGGGTGCGCTTTTTACAGGGTTTATAGGTGGTAGGAAGGTTCACAACTGGGCCAAATAGGAGTGCGCTGCATGCAGTACACGTGGAGATATAAGGACTCGAAATGGGTCTGTAGGAGTCGTCTGATGAACAAAGAGATTGAAATTGACTAAAGGTGACCTTCACCGATTGGATTGGAACTGGTGCCAAAAGATGCTTTAGGACCATAGTTACATTGTGTGCTATTTTCCAGAAAATTCGGGCTATCCGTTAGTAAGTTATTAGGGGTCAAACATTGAAAAATACCAACTTTCAACGGCTAGAACTCGAAAACGAGGCTCTAAGAATTTTTGGGCAGGTGGCCCCAGCGACCCATGGCCCCAGGCCTTTCAACTGGCACCAATTTCATTCCGATCGGTGAAGGTCAGTTTTGATCAAATAAGCTGTCCAAAGTTGTTGAGGAATATCCAGAATTTTGAGCCCTAATAACTCACTTATTTGTCGTCCGATTTGGCTGAAATTTAGAACGTATGTAGCCCTCATCCATACCAACAAGCCTGCAAAATATGGTAGGGGTAAATACAAAAGCGCACCCAATATGGGCCGCCAAACATTCATTAAATAAACGGTTTTACGCCTGTAGCAGGCAGAGGAAAGCACCTATGGCGCTGCAAATACATGCGCATGCGCAGACCACTTATGCCTACAAACGTACAGGGTAGTCAAGGGAATCGGGGCAAAGCGTCCTGGTGAAAACGGGTCATCAATTTTACATTGCGCCCTATGGAAATATGGGCGGGAAAACGGTAAAACCGTAATAACTCTATTAATTCGCAACAAACGGGTGCGCTTTTTACAGGGTTTATAGGTGGTAGGAAGGTTCACAACTGGGCCAAATAGGAGTGCGCTGCATGCAGTACACGTGGAGATATAAGGACTCGAAATGGGTCTGTAGGAGTCGTCTGATGAACAAAGAGATTGAAATTGACTAAAGGTGACCTTCACCGATTGGATTGGAACTGGTGCCAAAAGATGCTTTAGGACCATAGTTACATTGTGTGCTATTTTCCAGAAAATTCGGGCTATCCGTTAGTAAGTTATTAGGGGTCAAACATTGAAAAATACCAACTTTCAACGGCTAGAACTCGAAAACGAGGCTCTAAGAATTTTTGGGCAGGTGGCCCCAGCGACCCATGGCCCCAGGCCTTTCAACTGGCACCAATTTCATTCCGATCGGTGAAGGTCAGTTTTGATCAAATAAGCTGTCCAAAGTTGTTGAGGAATATCCAGAATTTTGAGCCCTAATAACTCACTTATTTGTCGTCCGATTTGGCTGAAATTTAGAACGTATGTAGCCCTCATCCATACCAACAAGCCTGCAAAATATGGTAGGGGTAAATACAAAAGCGCACCCAATATGGGCCGCCAAACATTCATTAAATAAACGGTTTTACGCCTGTAGCAGGCAGAGGAAAGCACCTATGGCGCTGCAAATACATGCGCATGCGCAGACCACTTATGCCTACAAACGTACAGGGTAGTCAAGGGAATCGGGGCAAAGCGTCCTGGTGAAAACGGGTCATCAATTTTACATTGCGCCCTATGGAAATATGGGCGGGAAAACGGTAAAACCGTAATAACTCTATTAATTCGCAACAAACGGGTGCGCTTTTTACAGGGTTTATAGGTGGTAGGAAGGTTCACAACTGGGCCAAATAGGAGTGCGCTGCATGCAGTACACGTGGAGATATAAGGACTCGAAATGGGTCTGTAGGAGTCGTCTGATGAACAAAGAGATTGAAATTGACTAAAGGTGACCTTCACCGATTGGATTGGAACTGGTGCCAAAAGATGCTTTAGGACCATAGTTACATTGTGTGCTATTTTCCAGAAAATTCGGGCTATCCGTTAGTAAGTTATTAGGGGTCAAACATTGAAAAATACCAACTTTCAACGGCTAGAACTCGAAAACGAGGCTCTAAGAATTTTTGGGCAGGTGGCCCCAGCGACCCATGGCCCCAGGCCTTTCAACTGGCACCAATTTCATTCCGATCGGTGAAGGTCAGTTTTGATCAAATAAGCTGTCCAAAGTTGTTGAGGAATATCCAGAATTTTGAGCCCTAATAACTCACTTATTTGTCGTCCGATTTGGCTGAAATTTAGAACGTATGTAGCCCTCATCCATACCAACAAGCCTGCAAAATATGGTAGGGGTAAATACAAAAGCGCACCCAATATGGGCCGCCAAACATTCATTAAATAAACGGTTTTACGCCTGTAGCAGGCAGAGGAAAGCACCTATGGCGCTGCAAATACATGCGCATGCGCAGACCACTTATGCCTACAAACGTACAGGGTAGTCAAGGGAATCGGGGCAAAGCGTCCTGGTGAAAACGGGTCATCAATTTTACATTGCGCCCTATGGAAATATGGGCGGGAAAACGGTAAAACCGTAATAACTCTATTAATTCGCAACAAACGGGTGCGCTTTTTACAGGGTTTATAGGTGGTAGGAAGGTTCACAACTGGGCCAAATAGGAGTGCGCTGCATGCAGTACACGTGGAGATATAAGGACTCGAAATGGGTCTGTAGGAGTCGTCTGATGAACAAAGAGATTGAAATTGACTAAAGGTGACCTTCACCGATTGGATTGGAACTGGTGCCAAAAGATGCTTTAGGACCATAGTTACATTGTGTGCTATTTTCCAGAAAATTCGGGCTATCCGTTAGTAAGTTATTAGGGGTCAAACATTGAAAAATACCAACTTTCAACGGCTAG
>CAXHKG010000317.1:0-16182 GCA_964016985.1 Anodontia alba
CTGAATTGCGTGTGAAACAAAACATTCCTAAAATCTGTCTAGCTATCATTTTGAACGATTTACTTATTGAATTATGAATTTCTTTTTTCGTTTAAACTTTAATTCCTAGTTTTTTACGCGACCGCTTAAAACAGGCGACTTTGTGTCGCTTTCGCTATAATGATTATTATTATCATTATTTTGTTTTATGCAACGGTTTTAAAAGTTTTTGTTTTTTTTTCATACAAACTCTTAATAGTCTCAACTACTGAATTCCAAGCCTGTTTTACCTATTAATCGCTGATGTTTGTCACGTTAACGACATCGCAAAAAAAAATTCCATCAGGACGGTTCACCAGTGACCGATAATTCGGAACAAAAGATTGAAAATAATTTCATATTTTGTTGTAAAAAATACACATCGAACCTATCATCATGCACACACCTCACCCGTATGGGAAAAAAATCAAGTATCGAAATGCATAGAATTTGCTGAGTTAAACTTACGAGAAAATACTTTAATTTTCTGTACTAAATCATTGATCAGATATTTACTGGTGATACGTCTAATGATATCCATTCACCAAAGTAAACATGTCCAATGACATTCATTGATCTTGATGTAAGAATATATATAGACTCTTGATGTAAGAATACATATACACTAAAGGCAGTTCTAACGAGTACCCACAATCTGTTTTGAGCAGAAATATGAAAAAAATATTAGAATGTATACCAGTAAAATATTCTGATTCTGTCAGTAGCTGACAACTGCCCTTCTTGAATCAGCGGAAGAGGGAGATTTGTTTGTGTTGAGGTTTTACGGCCCAGTCAACCCAATGGGGTCATGTCAAGCGCGGTCAGTTTACCTTACCACACGTTTACTGGGCAGGCTTAGTCCTCTAAGCGGTTAACCAGTATTGTGCACATTCTTTTGCCAGACACTGACAACTGCCCTTCTTGAATCAGCAGAAGGGAGAGAATGACCGTAGAAAATATTTCATGATCAGTGTCCACAAAAGAATGTTGCTGACCTCGGCGGGGGTAGAACCTGCGACCTCCTGGTCTCCAGTAGGACGGCGCATCCAACTCAGCCACCGAGGCCGGCTATCAGAAGAGGGAGAACGACCACAGAAATGATTTCATGGCGTGCCATTGCCAGTCCCCACGCTCTTTGCTAATGTTGCCGGCCTTGGTGGCTCAGTTGGATCGCCGTCCGACTGAAGACCAGAAGGTCGCGGGTTCAATCCCCGCTGAGGTCAGCAACATTCTTTCGTGGAGATAGATCATGAAATATTTTCTATGGTCATTCTCTCCCTTCAGTTGATTCAAGAAGGGTAGTTGTCAGTTTTTGGCAAAAGGATGTGCACAATACTGGTTAACCGCTTAGAGAACTAAGCATGCCCAGTAAATGTGTGGTAAAGTAAACTGACCGCGCTCGACATGACCCCATTTGGTTGACTGGGCCGTAAAACCTCAAAACAAACTAACTTTGCTAATGTTGCTAATAGCATGACCGAGAGACAGACTTGCTCTTCTACATCCTGACCATGAGGGGAGGTCATATAGCAAGCTTGGTTCGATTCTGCCCAATGATTTAGATGATGGCCTGTTAGACAGACACCAGACGGACAGAAAAAAATGTTGCTTGCGCACACCCTTACCATGAGGGTAAGTAATGTAGCAATATTGGTTGAATTCTGCCCTGTGGTTTAGGAGATAGTGTGAAGAATAGATGAACGGATGACCAACACATCAAAAAATAATGTTGCTCTAGCACATCTTTACAATGAGGGAAAGTGATGTAGCAAGTTTGGTTGAGTTCCGACCAGTGGTTTAGGAGCCCTGGAGAAGATAACATGACAGACAGATGAAAGGATGCAAAGCCATGGCGGCTATCTTGCATTTCCAAATGAAACTATTTTAGCTATTTTTCATCTACAAGTCACCCTGATGACTCCTACAAAGTTTAAAGTCAATTGGCCTTTAGGTTCAAGATGGCCACTATGGCGGCCATCTTTGATTTCTAATAGGATAAGTTTTAGTTATTTTTGATCTACGAGTCACCCTTATGCTTCCCACCAAATTTAAAAAAAATTGGTCTTTCGGTTCAAAAGAAGCCAAAAATAGATTTTGAAAATAGCTGCCATGGCGGCCATCTTGGATATACAATCGGAGGGATTTTAGCTACTTTTGATCTACAAGTCACCCCGATGCATCCTACCAAGTTTTGGATCAATTGGCTTTTAGGTTCAGGAGAAGTAAACTTTTTTGATCTATAAGTCACCCCGATGCTTCTTACCAAGTTTCGAGTCAGTTTGCCTTTCGATTCAGGAGAAGAAGCGAAAAATAGATCTTCAAGACTGCCGCCATGGCGGCCATCTTGGATTCCAATCGGAACTATTTTAGCTATTTTTGATCTACAAGTCACCCCATGCTTCCTACCAAGTTTCGAGTCAATTGGCCTTTAGGTTCAGGAGTAGAAGCAAATAATAGATTTTCGAGATGGCAGCAATCTTGGATTTCTTATAGGAATAATTGCTATTTTTGATCTACAAGTCATCCCGATGCTTCCTACAAGTTTTCCAGTCACTTGGCCTTTTGGTTCAGGAGAAGAAGCGAAAATATTTTCAAAATGGCCGCCGTGGTGGCCATCTCGCATTTCCAAACAGAACGATTTTAGCTCTCTTTTATCTATAAGTCATCCCGATGCTTCCTACCAAGTTTCAAATCAATTGGCCTTTCGTTCCAGGAGAAGAAGAGAAAAATAGATTTTCAATATGGCGGCCATGGTGGCCATCTTGGATATCCTATTGGAATGATTTTAGCTATTTTTGCAAGTCACCCCGATGCTTCCTACCAAGTTTTGAGTCAATTGGCCTTTCAGTTCAGAAGAAGCGATTAAAAGATTTTCAAAATGGCCACCATGGCAGCCATCTTGGATTTCCGATCGGAACTATTTTAGCTATTTTTGATCTACAAGTCACCCTGATGCTTCCTACCAAGTTTTGAGTCTATTGACCGTTAGGTTCATGAGAAGAAGCAAATAACAGATTTTCAAGATGGCCTCCATGGCGGCCATCTTGGATTTTCTATCAGAATGATTTTAGCTATTTTTGATCTAGAAGTCACTCCAATGCTTCCTACCATTACCAAGTTTGGAGTCAGTTGGCCTTTCGGTTCAGGAGAAGAAGCTAAAAATAGATTTTCAAGATGGCTGCCATGGCGGCTATCTTGGATTTCTGACTGGAATGATTTTAGCTATTTATCATCTACAAGTCATCCCCAATGCTTCCTACTAAGTTTCAAGTTAATTTTGGTTCAGGAGAAGATGGCTGCCATCTTGAATGTCACATCAGAATGATTTTTGCTATTTTTGATCTATAAGTCATCCCAATGCGTCCTACCAAGTTTCGAGTCCACTGGCCCAGGGGTGTAGGAGGACTAGGCTTTTGAAACAATTGTTGAAAGCGAATGACGAACGACAGACAAAGTAAGACGGACATTGACTGATCACAACAGCTCACCTTGAGCACTTTGTGCTCAGCTGAGCTAAAAAAGGTGGCTACCAGTATTCAATTTATAGATAACTCCCAAATTCTTGATGTATATACATATCTCAGTCATTGATGGTTGGGAAATCTAACCTCGGTGGACATACATGCAGTCAGTATGTCAGTCAAGATACTGTTCATCTTATACATAGGTATGTCAACTGACACATATATCTTCACCAACACACTTGGCTTTAAGTCTATTGACATGTAAATGGCTATATGTGATAAAGATTTTGTATTCAGAGCAGCATTAAAGATACAAATAAGATATATAGGTCTATTGTGGGGTTCTTGCATGGAGAAGAGGTTGGCAAACTGCAGTCGTATCTGGAATCTAAATCAGAAGATAAAAGTATTTTCAAACCCATTATTCTTGGCAAAGATCTGAATGGTTTTTGAATGGGGTGGGGCATACCACAGTCCACTGGGGACCGACTGTTGGTGTCTTATCATAAGGAGCAATAATATATATATGTTTAAGTGAGTGGGATCTCAACAGTGTCAAAGATATTAAGGTTTATGTGAACTGGATGGGGTGGGGCATACACCTGGGGACCCAGAGTCAGTGTCACTGAATGCATCTTATCATACTGAACAACAATATATGTTTGATATATGTTTCTGAATGGTCTCTGAGATATTAAATCTTACATGGAGGAGGTTTGTTTGTTTGTGTTGAGGTTTTATGGCCCAGTCAACCCAATGGGGTCATGTCAAGCGCGGTCAGTTTACCTAACCACACGTTTACTGGGCAGGCTCAGTCCTCTAAGTGGTTAACCAGTATTGTGCACATTCTTTTGCCAGAAACTGACAACTGCCCTTCTTGAATCAGCGGAAGGGAGAGAATGACTGTAGAAAATATTTCATGATCAATCTCCACGAAAGAATGTTGCCAACCTCGGCGGGGGTTGAACCCGCGACCTCCTGGTCCCCAGTCGGACGGCGCATCCAAATGAGCCACCGAGGCCAGCATCAAACTGATTAAAAGTACAACACAATAACACTGAAACAAAATCTAAAACCAGAGAAATATTTATTCTTGGTAATTTTCTTTCAAAATGATGACTGATAGCAAGTATTTGCTAACTTCAAATTCCTCTCTAATTTCAGTTCTTGATATCCATTCTCATTGTTCAGAATATTGTAGTCACTTTCTGTCAAAAGTTAATAGATAGCTCCAGATAAGAGGGGTATCCCCATATTTTTTTCTTATTTCTCCATGAAAACCATGTTGTGGGTACTCATCACAAGTGCCTTGGCGACAACCTTCTGATGAGTACCATAACATGTTTTGTGGAGATATAAGAAAAATATCAGTTCTTTTTAACAGAAAAAAATGCCTTATCTGGGGCTGTGTTAACAGTTCCTGTTTGTATGCTGTAAGAATTTAATTTAAAATCTGAAACATGCTATCAGGAAAAACAAACATCCATAAATGTGGATCCTTTCAGTAGCATTACAATATTCTTTGCATCTTTTTTAAAGTCAAGAATATTCTTTTTGGAGTTGGTTTCAAGAGGATGAATGTCTTCTGCTGTCTTTGAACTCTTTGTTTTCAAAATCAAATCAAATCCTAGGTAAGGCCTACATCATGTCCTGCTGCTATTTTAATGCCTGAAATAACAGAAAAAATGCACAAATTATTACAGTTGTTCATTACCCCCCCCTCCCCCCACGCCCCCGTGTACTATGAACAATCTAAATATTTGGAGTCATGCCTAGCTCACAGCTCTTATTTTCCTATCACATCTACATTGCATGAGGGACCATATACAGTACATTAATGTTATCAGAATCAGATTAAAGTCTATTAAGCAAAATACATATTGAATTGTAAGAAATACAAAGGGGCTTAGTTCTAAGACACTTGATCCCACAGTCCTTAATTTTTTGTCGCATATGTCTTGAATGAGGGACCATGTGTGGTATAAATTTTATGAAACTCACACAAATAGTACAGAAATTGTTAAGCAAAATACATATTTAACTGTAGTTACAAAGGGGCATAATTCTAATAAACCTGATTCACAAATCCAATTTTCCTATAACGCCTGCAAAGCCTGACGTCCAAGTGTGACAAATTATATCCAAATGAAAATTATATCCATATGAGACTGAAGATACGGAAGTTATGAAGCAAAGTCTTACTTGTTGACAAAAGGATGGAAACGAGGACTGCAAAAACTATATCCCTTTAAATAAGCAAATAAATGCATAAATAAAGTGTACAAGTTTGTCATATATTATACCGCATTTATTCAAAACTAAACTAAGCGGTAATAAGCCCCAGGGCATTGCAATTCTTATTGCCAAAATGACAGTATTAAATCCAAATTTGGGGCAAAAATAAGCTATTTGGATGGCTTAAACTCAGTTTTGCATGTGTATAATGGATTTCACCTACCAAAGTAGGAGAGGTGTGACTAGATATAATGGTGCTTATTTTAGTATAAATATAGTATGTACATGTATTCAGTCTCATACGCATTTTAAACTTTAACACTTTGTACTAGTATAGATAAAATCATCATGAAACTTAATTATTAGTGATATTTTTCACAGAAAATAAAACTTTACCTTTCACTAAGATTGAAATTTCTGTTTGATTTGGAGTTTGCAGCCCAGCAAAAACTGTCAACTTCATGTGCAGCCAGTCAATTAACCTACTTAAACTTTTCTGGGCAGACTTAGTCCTCTAGGCAGAAATCAGTACTTTGAGCACCAGTACTTTGTGTGCAGACTTTCGCCAGAAAGTGACAACCGCCATGGTTCTTGAAGCAGGAGAAGGGGGAGAAAGACCATAAAAGTCATTTCATGTCTAATCCATCCATCCCACAAAAGTTATGGGACCTAGCTAGGATTTGAACATTTAATTCCTGGATCTGCAGGCAGTTGTGCTATTGACTGTCCTGTGGAGCTTGGTCCACACATAGAAGGAAGTGTGACAGAACCTTGGCCCTAGAATGGTCAGTATAAAACTACTTGGAGTGGGAGGGTGAGTTTGGGTAAATCAATTTTACTGGTACCAAATCTTCACTCCATGTTCAAATGATGTAAAAAATACAAAATAATTATTCAGCTTGCAAAGAGGCTCCCTTATTAGGAGAAATTTGGCAATTCATTATTTTTTTAATGCTTGTGTTTAGATTTTTTTCTTATGAGTTGACATTGCACAAATCTATTCTAAGGGATTGATTAATCTGTATTCCCTCGCCTTTTCTATTTTTTATAGAATGGAAATGCCAAAGATTAGAAAAGAATATTTTACATCAGCATGAACATGGGTTTTAGAGAAGGCAGATATTATGGTGCTCTGGAAAAGAGGGAATAAAATCATGGAAAAAAGTCTTACTGCTTCAGGGGTTTTGTTATTTAAAAAAAAAATAACCAAACAAAATGGCCACTGGTCATAACACACAAACTAGAAAATCATCAAGATGATTATAATTCACATCACTCCACTTTTTATGGAGAAAATGATTTAACCACTTTCCTATTTTAAGTCTGTGGGCATTATATACTTTTAAAATATTCAGAAAAGCAGGTCTGTGCAAACAGTGATGACCTTCATCAAACTGCTCCTACAAGATCTGGGTCTACACTCTTTGCCATATTCTATCAGAAATATTTACATGCTGGATAAAATATCTGTAAATCATGGTGAATAATCCAAATATATTTAGTAATTATGGTATAATTGTACGTAAAAAAAAATAATAATAAAACAAAATAAACAAAACAACAATCCCTGAAGTTCTACATACCTATTTTTTTTTTGAACATGCGACCTTAAAGTTAAAACACACCTATTTTTAATTGGCCATATCAGTATTTTAATTATTTTTCATTGAAATCTGAAAAGTAAATAAACTTGTTACTGTTGGAATAAAGCACCTTATTTGGAGCTCTGATCTTTTATATCTTAATCTGCATTTTTAGGGCCTCCACACCAGACCTGTTGTGCTCCAGAGAAGATAAATTTTATTTTAGTTTATTTCATTGTTTTCTCAAAAAAAAAAAAAAAACAACAAAAAAAAAAAATCGATTTATTTTCTTTAGAACTCCATTAAAAGCATTTTTAATGGGGTCCACGTTAGACTTGCCTCAGTGGCATAAGTCTATTCATTCATTTGGACTTATCTGGACAATGCCAACTTATTTGGGGCTACAAATCACCTAGCTTCTGTCCATTTTTAACTCTAATCCCTTTGTCTATTTGGGTACCATAAAACTTACAATATCCTACCATTTTATAACCATATAACTTCCTGTAAATACACAGATACACAGCCTATTATATTTAACAAAACCACACACAACAGTGAAATTGTTTTCTACACAAAATTTATATTTTAATTTATTTCATTTGTTCAACATTCAAATGTAAGAATACATGGCATTTCATTGAAAAGACATTTTGTCCAAATGACATTTCCTCTAATAGAAATTATAAATGGCATTTCACTGAACATGATATTTGTCTCAAATTTATCTCTAGTGTCCACATCACGAAAACATGCCTACATAATTTTTACCCCCTGAAACCCCACTTTTATATAGTAAAACTGAGGTTTACAGGGGTATAGATTATTTTTCTTATTTCTACTCAAAAACATAGATTGTGGGTACTCGTTAGAACCGCCTGGCTGAGACGGTTCTAACAAGTACCCACAATCTATGTTTTGAGCAGAAATATGAAAAAATATCAGAGTTTTTTACCTGAAAATTTTCGGTTTTTGGAGGTGAACATTTCTATATATTTGAATAGGCGTGTTTTCGTAATGAGGTGGGTAAATGTCTGTGTAGGTAAATGTCCAGGTGTAAAACTGTAAATATCCTCCAAGCCACAACCAACCCCCCCACCCTCCTGCCCCACACCCCACCCCTCCAACTCCATCACCAACCCAACATGTTCCCCTGATACCAGCATCCCATTTTTTTACTATATAATGCATAAATTTCTTTTTAATCCTCAGAAACAGTTTTGGTACTCATCACGAAAATGTGCCTATATAATTTTGACCCCCTTAAACCCCACTTTTATATAGTAAAACTGGGGTTTATAGGGGTATACATTATTTTTCTTATTTCTGCTCACAGATTGTGGGTACTCATTAGAACTGCCTCGGCGAGGCAGTTCTAACGAGTACCCACAATCTATGTTTTGAGCAGAAAAATGAAAAATATCCGAATTTTTTCTCTGAAAATTTTCATTTTTTTTGTGGTAAAATTTTCAGTATATTTTGAATAGGCATGTTTTCGTAATGTGTAACATTTTTAGTAAGCAGTCTACTAAAAAAGAGGCAGACATCAACTTTGCATTTTTAGGTTTGAGGTTGTGTCTTTGATTTGCTGATAACTTAAACTTGAAATAAGAGCAGACAACATTTATAAAAGATTTCTCTTTTTCATCACAAAACAAATATGATGTTTCATACAAACTGTCTCTAAGAAGACAATTTGAATGAAATGTCAAGCCTTATTTTGTGGGAAAAATCACAGATACTTGGGGTTAGTAGGGCAGTGCAGGCCCAAAAAAAATATCTCGATATATTTTTTTCTCAAGTTATTGCTCGGCTGCAAATTCTAAGTCGAAAAAGGGGCATAACTGTGCCAAAAATATTTTGAGGGTTACCTCCCCTATTGGTATGAGTTCCCCTTTCCATAATGAACAATCAGTCCAAGTTTCAAGTAAATATCTTCAGTAATGACAGAGATATTACAAAATGTCCAAGTTTTTGCACGACGAGGACTCAGACGACGCCAGAGCTATGACAATACCTCATCGTTTTCTTCGAAAACAGCCGAGCTAAAAATAACTAGAGAAAAAATATATACAAGATATTTTTTTGGGCCTGCACTGCCCTACTGACCCCAAGTGTCTGTGGGAAAAATATCACCAAATATCTGATGACTTAGCCAACAAAGTGCTAAAGCTTAAAATGTATGTGATACAGAACACATACATGTATGTATTGTGTATATGGGACAACAAAATATATGCATGGACATGTTTGCATTTTGGTTTGACCGTTAGGGCATTAGGTGTGGGTCTGGGGGGTAAATTAAAATGGCATGAAGGGTAGAAATTTAAAATTATAGTCACTTCAAGTTTATCAGAACTAACAAACTGCTATTTAATTATGTGGAAGGTGATGGTAATGATGAAGATTTGGTTATATATGGAGATGATGGAAGTATGATAATGAAAGGAATAGAACCAAGGACCTCATGGTCCATAGTCAGAAGCACTAAACACTCGGCCAACTTGAGGACACTTCATATCTTAAATAATTTCTCCTTGAATAATAACAAAAAAAAATATTTCACAATTACATGTATCATCTGCAACTGTATTTGCCAGTGACACACTTGAAGATTAACAAATTCATAATGAATCATGTCAACCTTTGCAGATTATTATTATTATTTTTTTTTTTTTTTTTTTTGAAAAATGCCTGGTAAGGGTAAAATAGTTTTGTAGACCAGATTTTAATGATGGTTATGAACTTTAAAATTGGATATGTAAGCCATGGCTATCTAGATAAAATGAGGTATCAAGATAATATTTTTCTTATTTCTACATGAAAACAAAGATTGTGCATACTCATTAGAAGCACCTTGATAAGGTGCCTGTAATGAGTACCTCAAGTGCTTAACATACCATATTTGGCCTAGTTACCACACTGTGCGCTTAGGTTTTTCAAAAATGCTAGAAAGGCTTGTGGAAAGTATGTACCTACTTATATTAAGGAAACACTTTAAACAAAACAGTAAAATGATAATACCCCACCATTATCATGTCAAGGGGAGATAACTGTCAAAAACTGAAGAAATGTACCCATTAGCAATCCCAAACCAGATCAAAATATCAATGGAAATACAAAGTGGGTGAAAATCCTTTGAGATTTACTCAAGCTATTGTCCTGAAATGAATATGTGGCTGTGCAACGGGCAGAATACTCTGTCAAAAATTGGCGAAATTTGCCCATAAGCAATCCCGAATCAGATCTCCATAATAGATATGTACCACTTTGGTAAAAATCTGTTGACATTTACAAGTTATCAATATTGACTTGCTGCGGGCAGAAAACTGTCGAAAATTTATGAAATTTGCCCATTAGCAATCCCAAACCAGATCTCTACAATATCGATACAAACACTAAGTTTGGTGAAAATCCATTAATAAATTACTCAAGCTATCATCTGGCAAAGAAAAGTCAGGTGTGTCTCAGATACAGATAGCTCAGTCTGTCAGAAATTAGCAATCCCAAACCAGATCTCCACATTAAGATTGATTGACTGTGTTGGGGTTTAACGACACGTCAATCCTTGTGGGTCATTTATGTCGTCTCCCAGAGAAAGGGAGAAAGATGACAGAAAAGATAGTAGAGGAGATGAAAGAAAGGGACAGGGAAGAAAGAGGAACAGGAATGAAAGGGAAGAAGCAGAAGAAATGAAAATTTTCCCCCTCTTCCTTAACTGCTACAAGGACAGCAGGCCTTACCCAACTGTAAGCCAATATTAGTTGCCCCAGTGACATAAGACACACAACACCTTCGCACCACCCAACCACCCCTTCCACATTATGAATGAACACACCAAGTTTGGTGAAAATCCATTGATATTCACTTAGGTTATCATCTGGAAACAAAAATAAGGACAGAGGGATGGAACTATGATAGATGGATTGACAGAAGGACACTCGTACAACCAATGTGAAACCATAATACCCCACCACTATCATGTGGCAGTGTGTAAAAAGAAAAAGATCTGCTAAGGGCTCATCAAATGATGCTTGAATGATGTTTTTGTGTTGTTTTTTTGCTGATTTTTTTTTTTTATAAAAGCATATGTTGTGGGTACTCATTTGAACTGCATCAACAAATCATAGAAAGCAGACATAAAAAACTGGTAATTATCTTGAAACTATAGAATGATAATTTTGGTAAAGGGCATTAGAGGAACATTTCTGTGAAATTATTTTGAAATCAGGCCATTAGCCTGGGAGATGTCCTTTAAAAGTTTTTGTTTTCCTTTTTAGCTCTGGCGGCCATTTTGTTCTGCTGAGCGAAACCATTTTAGCAATATTGGTATAATTCCTGTAAAATTATTTCAAAATCCATTAACCGTATAGGAGGAGAAGTCTCTTAAGTAGATTGTTGATAGATGCATGACTGTCTACTCCCTTTTCGTTTTTTTAGCTCTGGTGGCCATTTTGTTCAGCCAAACGGAACCATTTTAACAATTTTGGCAAAGGGTCATAAGAGGGACATTTCTGTGAAACTATTTTGAAATTCGGTCATAGGCCTGAGAGGAGATGTCGTTTAAAAGTTTTTCTATTTTTAGCTCTAACCGCCATTTTGTTTCAGAGTGGAACCAGTTTAGCAATTTTGGTAAAGGGGCATTAGAGGAACATTTCTTTGAAATTAAATTGAAATCGGGCCACTGGCATGGGATTTGTTGTTTAAAGGTTTTTTTATTTTTAGCTCTGGTGGCCAGTTTGTTTTAGGAGCGGAACCATTTTAGAAATTTTGGTAGAGGGTCACTCAAGGAACATTCAAGTAAAATTATTTCAAAATCCATTTACCGGTTTAGGAGAAGATGTCTCTTAAGTAAATTGTTGACAGAGGCATGACAGTCTACACCCATTTTCTATTTTTAGCTCTGGCTGCCATTTTGTTCAGCAGAGCTAAACCATTTTAGCAATTTTGGTAAAGGGGCATTAGAGGAACATTTCTTTGAAATTAAATTGAAATCGGGCCACTGGCATGGGATTTGTTGTTTAAAGGTTTTTTTATTTTTAGCTCTGGTGGCCAGTTTGTTTTAGGAGCGGAACCATTTTAGAAATTTTGGTAGAGGGTCACTCAAGGAACATTCAAGTAAAATTATTTCAAAATCCATTTACCGGTTTAGGAGAAGATGTCTCTTAAGTAAATTGTTGACAGAGGCATGACAGTCTACACCCATTTTCTATTTTTAGCTCTGGCTGCCATTTTGTTCAGCAGAGCTAAACCATTTTAGCAATTTTGGTAAAGGGGCATTAGAGGAACATTTCAGTAAAATTATTTTGAAATCGGGACCTTGGCCTAATAGAAGAAGTCGTTTAAAAGGATTTTCCTATTTTTAGCTCTGGTGGCCATTTTGTTTAGTGGAGCGGAACCATTTTAGCAATTTTAGGTAAAGGGGCATGAGAGGAACATTTCTGTGAAATTATTTTGAATCGGCCACTGGCCTGGGAGGAGATGTCTTTTAAAGGTTTCTTCTATTTTTAGCTCTGGTGGCCCTTTTGTTTAGCAGAGCAGATTTGGTAAAGGGGCATGAGAGGAAGATTTCTGTGACATTATTTTGAAATCAGGCTATTGGCCTGGGAGGAAATGTTGTTAAAAGGTTTTCTATTTTTAGCTCTGGCAGCCATCTTGTTTAGCGGAGCAGAACCATCTAGGCAATTTTGGTAGAGGGTCATTAAGGAACATTCCTGTGAAATTATTTCAAAATCCATTTAGTGGACTGGTCTAGGAATGTTGTTTTAAGATTTTCTATTTTTAGCTCTGGCCGCCATTTTGTTTAGCGGAGCAGAACCATTTAGGCAATTTTGGTAGAGGGTCACCCAAGGAACATTCCTTCCTGTAAAATTATTTCAAAATCCATTCACCTGTTTAGGAGGAGATGTCTTTAAGTAAAAAATTGACAGACGGACGACCGACAAAGACTGATCACAAAAGCTCACCTTGAGCCTTTGGCTCAGGTTTTGTTTGTGTTGAGGTTTTACGGCCCAGTTAACCCAATGGGGTCATGTCGAGCGCGGTCAGTTTACTTAACCACACGTTTACTGGGCAGGCTTAGTCCTCTAAGCGGTTAACCAGTATTGTGCACATTCTTTCGCCAGAAACTGACAACTGCCCTTCTTGAATCAGCGGAAGGGAGAGAATGACCGTAGAAAATATTTCATGATCAATCTCCACGAAAGAATGTTACCGACCTCGGCGGGGGTTGAACCCGCGACCTCCTGGTCTCCAGTCGGACGGCGCATCCAACTGAGCCACCGAGGCCGGCTTTGGCTCAGGTGAGCTAAACAATATATCTATTATAAAATAAAATTTGCACACTATTACCTCTAGACAATATGCTGACAAAAGTTTACGAAATTACGAAAAGGGACATAACTCTGCCAATATTTGGTGCAATGTATCCTCAAAATAATATGCACTGCTCCACATCATCCTGTAACTATTTAAGAAGTTTCAGCTTGATCGGATGTAAACTATAGGAGTTAGCCAGAAACGAAAAATTTTCAAAGGAGTATAACTGTGCTTATATTTGGTGTACTGTAACACTGAAACAATATACGCTGTTCCACATCATGGTAATTACAAATGAAGTTTCAGCTTGATCAGATGTAAACTGTAGGAGGAGTTAGCCGGAAACAAAAAGTTTACAGAAATTTTCAAAGGGGCATAGCTCTGCTAATATTTGGTGGACTGTAACCTAGAAACAATATGCCGTGCTCCACATAATGGTCTAACTATAAATTACATTTCAGCTTGAGCGGATGTAAAGTGTAAGAGAAGTTGACCTGAAACAAAAAGTTAACGGAAATTTTCAAAGGGGCATTACTCTGCTAATAGTTAGTAGACTGTAACCCCGAAATAATATGCGCTGCTCCTCATCATGGTCTAACTATATACCAAGTTTCAGCTTGATCGGATGTAAACTGTAAGAGGAGTTAGCCAGAAGAAAAAGGTTATGGACAGACGGACAGACGCCATACCCTGTAACATAACAGTCCCGTTTTTCAAACAGGCATATAAAAATTGATGAAACTTGCCAATTAGCAATCCCAAAGCAGATCTCCACAATTTTCAACCTCCTGATCACCAGTCGGACATACATCCAACTAAGCTACCAACGCCAGCTCATACATTCATGAAATAAATATCAACCTCAAGAGGGATTTGAACCTGGAATCTCATGTTCCAAAGTCAGGAGTGCCCAACTGACAATCTCCCTTCTTGAATCAGCAGACCGGGGAGAATGATGGTAGAAATTATTTCACGATCAATCTCTTGATGAGGTAGGCTGCCAAGCTAGGATTCAAACTTGCAACCACTAGATCTGCCGTCTAATGCACTAGTTACTGACTACACTGCTGAGCAGGTTCCAATCAGCTGATGATCATACATGCAATCTCTAGGTCAATAACTTCTAGCACAAGAGGCCAGCAGCATTACTAATCTGCTTCCAGGCCAGAGTATGTGCAAGTACATGTACTGTTTCAAAGTCTTCCTGACAATGGTTAGACAAATGATTAAAATATATAGTAGAGCCAGGTATTACCAGGTAACATTCCGAGACCTTTAATATTGCATGCCAGTATCCACTCCCTGCCTCTTAGAAGATCTCAGTGTCAAATATTATCATTTCATCAATACATGCATTTCTTTTTACCCAACAGAGTTAAATTGCAAACGCACCTGCCAAAGGCAAATATCCAGTATTGTGGATATTTTGATGTTCCATGGAAAAAATCTGAAAACATGCAAATCCATGAATATCTGACTATTGTTTGTGCCATGTGAAGCAGTTTTTTATCTAAATTGTTTCAAACATCCTTGAGCTACACAATATATAACAATAAAGCACAAATTCCATATAATCTGGTTATATTTTATGTCAAGGAAAAGAACACTAAAACAGTCCATAAGTGCACAATGTTGAGGCCACCCCAGGGATTTTGAGGAACAGGGGAACAAGGCCATGTATTACAGGGTAACGAGGGAAGATGAATCTAAAACAAGAGGTCCGCGGGTCACGACTCACTCGCCTGAGTGACATAGCTACTCCAGGTATGCACCCGTTATGCAACATTTTCCAATCCTATCATTGCAACTAATGAAAGGATGATCAATTAAGCAGTTCTTAGTTTTGAAGAAGGACACATGGCCATGGCAGTCAATGAAGCGTGACCATTTGGACAAACTCTCAATCATATTTCACTAGTAGAATCAATGTAAAATGATGGAAATTGGCTAGGTGGTTTCTGAAGAGTTGTTTAACAGTACCATGATTTTATACACAAGTAAACAGCACAGGGGCAGGTAAATATAATAAATGTCAAAATGATTACCTTTGGAAACAAAGATCACACTACAGATTAGAAAACGTGAGTCTTGGTTTTATTGAGAATCTTCATAAGCAGTAAAGAAGTTTGCAACACTGCTTTAATTGTGGTTTTGGAGGAGCTGTCATTAAAAAAAATCATTTTCTAAAATTTTATTTTGCCATGGCAACCCAACAAATTGGTCACTGGTCATAAAAACACACAAACTGGGTAGTCAATGATCATGACTGCAAAATATGGTTCACATTACTTCACTGGTTATGGAGAAAATGAATTAACCATTTCTTCATGATAAGTCTATGGGAGTTTTCTGTTGCCATGGCAACAAAACCAAGAGGCAGACTGGCAGACTTTTTATCTGTTTTCAATTGCCCTTACCCATTTAACATTTGCACCAACTTAGAGTCCTACTACTTCAGTGGTTTTGGAGGACTGGTCATTGAAAAAATCTTCTTTTTTCTTTAAATTTAATATTGCCATGGAAACCAAACAAAATTCTCACTGATGAAAGGCACAAGCTGGGTA
>OZ024839.1:0-18475 GCA_964016985.1 Anodontia alba
GCCTTGAATAGTCTATATAGGATATAAGATTGAAGCTCTTGAGGAGAGATTATAGTCTCTTAAGGCGTTATGAGATTTTGGAGTCAGTTTGGGTTTCCTGATCCTGGTACTAAAATTATGCAAGATTTGATTTGGTATCATGATTTGGCATGTATAACTATAGTGGGTATTGTGTCGGGTATTGGTCTTTTTTTGGTATCGTTTTTTAGGTGTGGATATTGGAATAAATCAATTAAGAAGAATGAGAAGGTTGAGTTTTGATGAACTCTATTACCTGCTTTGTGGTTGGTTTTTTTGTCGTATCCTTCATTACAAAATCTTTTTAAGATGGAGTGCGATAATAGAATATCTGGTGTACTTGTTGAGGTAATAGGGCATCAGTGGTATTGGAGTTATAAATATAGTTGGCAAGGTGGTCGTTTGTTAAATTTCGATTCTGTTTCTTTTGGGGATAGGAGGGAGAACGAGGATATTCCTGATTTTGTGGGTGAGGGTGATTTTGTTCTTGAGTATGATTCTTTTATGATTCCTACAGATGAATTGGATGAAGGGGATTATCGGTTGTTGGAGGTGGATCATCGGGTTGTGATGCCTGTTGGTAAGACAACTGTAAGTGTTTGTAGGGCTGATGTAATTCATAGATGGTCTATTCCTTCTTTAGCTGTTAAGATGGATGCAGTTCCTGGGAAACATAATATCTTGGGTCTTACTATTGATCGGTGTGGGATTTATTATGGTCAATGTGCTGAGATTTGTGGGGTGAATCACTCTTATATACCAATTGTAGTTGAAGTTATTCCTCGGGATTTTTTTTGGGATTGATGCCTTTATAATTTAGGAGAGGGTTCTTAAAGGTTAGATTAGTGTTTATGGGATTATTTGTCGGTGTGGTATTGGTTGGATTTTTTATGGTGGTTATATTAATTGCTGTATTTAGAGATGAAATGATGTTTTTGATATTTGGGTTGGTTATTAATGCTTTGGTTGGGGGGATTTGTGTTTCTTTATGGTGTTCGAGATTTTTAGGATATTTAATGTTTTTTGTGTTGGTTGGGGTTGTAGTTGTATTTTTTTGTATGGCTGTTAGGGCTATGCCTAGTCCTGATTTTAGTAGGTTTTATGTAAAGTTTGTTATGTTTTTTATTATGGTTGGAGTTAGGTTGTTGTGGATTTTATATTTGGTTAGGGGTAGGGTTGGGTTTTTTGTTGTTGAGGATTCTTGCGTTGGTTATTTGAGTCATGGGGTACATTTTGCTGTTAGGGGTGGAAAAGATTTTTGGTCATTTGGATTTTGGGACAGGGGAAGAGTTGGTGGGATTTGTTGGGGTCCTACTGTTATTGGTTTAGGTGTTATTATGTTTTTGGTTGTGGTTAGGGTAGCCAATGTTAGAGGAGCTGGGGGTGGACCTGTGGTTCGGTTTGTTGATTTTTTTGAGGGTCGTGTTGGTCGTTGGTGGGGAAGGGATAAGTAGGATTTAATGAGATTGGTTTGCTACAACAGTTTTAGTGAATATGAGTTTTGTAAACTTTAAGGAAAGAATAGAGTTATTGTTCTTTTGTAGTATATAGGATTAATTTTTAGAATGATCGTTATTTTAATTGTGGGGGTTTGTGTTGATATTTTTTTATTGGGTTCTTGATTGTTAGGGGTAGTTACTGTAATTGGTGTAAGAATAATATTTTCTAGTTTAAGGATAGAGTGTTTAAGGGAGTATTTCTTGGTTAGGGGTTTGAGTTCTTCTTTAATTGTTGTAAGATTATGGGTGGGGGGGATTAGTTATTTGTGTTCAAAAAAGCATGGATTGAAGGAAGTTAATATGTTTAGGTTGTGTGTTTTGGTTTTGACTTTGTTTTCTGTGGTTTTTTTTATAATTAGTAATTGGCTTGGTTTGTATTTTTTTTTTGAGGCTGCATTGTTTCCTATTTTAATGTTAATTTTGGGTTGGGGTTATCAGCCTGAGCGTTTGCAGGCCGCAGGTTATATGTTGATATATACTGTTGGTGCTTCTTTGCCTTTATTGATTAGGTTAATTATTATGTTTTATGAAAGGGGGACTTTATCTTTTTATTCGAAGTCTGGGTTTGGTTTGGTGAGGAGTCCTGTGGAACAGTTGTTGTTTTTTGTGTTGATTTTGGCTTTTATGGTGAAGTTTCCTATTTTTATGGTTCATGCTTGGTTGCCTAAGGCTCATGTGGAGGCGCCAGTCGCTGGTTCTATAATTTTGGCTGGGGTAATGTTAAAGTATGGCGGTTATGGTTTAATTAATGTTATATGAAGGTATGTTTCTTTTTGTAGGGGGTTATTTTTAAATTGTTTGGTTGGTTTTTCTTTGTGGGGTGGTTTATTATGTAGGATTATATGTGTGCGGCAAGTTGATATGAAATCTTTGATCGCTTATTCTTCGATTGGTCATATGTCGTTGTGTTTTGGGGGAGTTTTGACTTGTTTTTCTGGTGGTTGGGGTGGGAGTTTGGTTTTAATGTTGGCCCATGGATTTTGTTCTCCAGGTTTGTTTGCGCTTGCTAATTATTGTTATGGTTTGTTTTCTTCTCGTAGTTTATTTATTTGTTGTGGTGTAATAGGGTTAGTTCCTAGGTTATCTTTGTGTTGATTTTTATTATGTTCAAGTAATATGGCTTTCCCCCCTAGGCTTAGGTTAATGGGGGAGATTTTTTTAATATATTCTTTGGTTTCTTATTCTGTATGGTTTATGTTTCCTTTGGGGGGGATGGCCTTTTTTGCTGGGGTGTATTCTTTGTTATTATATTCGATGGTTCAACACGGTAATTTAAGGGGATTGGTGAATAGAGGAGGTTTGATTGGGGGTGGGGTAAATTCAATGGTTTTTTTGTTTTGGGTTCCTTTAAATATGATTATTGCTGGGTCAGATTTTTTGGTAAGGTGGTTTTACCTGGGTAGCAGAATGATAATGCGTTAGATTTAAGCTTTAAAGGTGAGGGTGATCCTTCCTAGGTATATTTTGATAGTAATGTTTTGTTTTTTATTTTGTGGGGTTTTGGTGATGTTGTTAATTATTGTGGGTCGTTTAGTTGGGAAAGTTGCGGTGCAGGATTTGGAGAAATTATCAACTTATGAATGTGGTTTTGAGCCTATGGGACCTAGCCGTGTTTCTTTTTCATTGCGGTTTTTTTTAATTGCTATTCTTTTTTTGATTCTTGATTTAGAGGTTGTGTTAATTTTTCCTTTTATTTTAAGATTGAGTGGTAGTTATGATTGGTTTTTTAATGTAAGGATAATTTTATTTTTGTTGGTATTAAGTGTTGGATTGGCTCATGAATGGAATGAAGGGTCATTAGATTGGAAGGAGTAAGTTGAAGGGTAGACTAAGGTTAAGTCGTTGGGTTCATGCCCCAGAAATGGAGTAATTCCCCTTTCAGGGTGATAACAGATGTGATGTCGGTTTTTGAAGCTTATTCTTTTAGGGCGTTTGGTTGTAGTTTTTTAATTTGGTTGAGTGGGTGTTTTTATACTAGGATTTTAGTGGTGATGATTTATTATTATGGTTTAGGTCGTATTGAAAGTATGTTTAGTTTTCTTATTAGTTTGATGACAGATTTGGTAAAAGATACTAAGTTGGGTATTTTAGGTGGAAGCCATGTTTTGCTTTCTACTCTGTTTATTGTGTTGCTTTTTACTAACGAGCTAGGTTTATTACCTTATTGTTTTAGGATAAGGTCGCATTTGGTTTTTAGTATGAGTTTTGGTTTATCTATATGGGGGGGTTTGGTTTTGTCTAGGTTATTTTGAAGAAAGTTGGTTGGTTCTTTGGCGGGGGTAGTGTTTTCTGGGGTTGGGGTGCCTGGTGGTGCTGTTTTGTGTTGGTTGGAGAAACTGAGGATTTTTCTTCGGTGTATTACTTTAAGTGTTCGGTTGGCGGTGAATATTAGTCTTGGTCAAGTGATTTTTACTCTAATGGGTGGGTTGGTTGAGATATATAATTTTACTTGGAATTTTTCGGTGGGGAATTATTTTTGGATTTTTTTGCTAATGATGGTTGGCATGGGATTTTTATTGGTGGAGATGGCTGTTGGTTTTATTCAGGCTTATTTATTTTGTTTATTATTGAGGACATATAGAAGGGAGCATTCTATTTAGTGTTTGCGAATAGTGTAGGGGCATACCTAGTTTTGGTCTAGGAGGTGGGTATCAAGGCTCTTCGTTGCGGTACGGCAGTTGATGCGTTAAGTTGTAGCCTTAATTATGGGATAGGAATCTCTACCGTAATAGTTGAGTCGTTTTATTTCGGGTTTTGTATCACATGATTCTTGGTTGAATCGTTGGTTGTTTTCTACTAATCATAAAGATATTGGAACTTTATATTTGTTGATGGGAATTTGGGCTGGGGTGGTTGGTACAGGTTTAAGTGTTTTGATTCGGATGGAGTTAGCGCGACCTGGGGAAAATTTAATGGGAGCGCAGACTTACAATGTGATTGTTACCGTTCATGGTTTTGTTATAATTTTCTTTTTTGTTATACCTATGTTGATTGGTGGTTTTGGGAATTGGTTGGTGCCATTGATAATTGCTGCTCCTGATATGGCATTTCCTCGTCTTAATAATTTGAGGTTTTGGTTGTTACCTTGGTCTATATATTTAATGTTGTTTTCAATAATTACTATTGAGGGACCTGGGACTGGTTGAACTATTTATCCCCCTTTAAGAGGCGTTGTGCAGCATTCAGGGCCTGCTGTTGATATGGTTATTTTTTCTCTTCATTTGGCTGGGATGTCTTCTGTTTTGGGGGCAATTAATTTCTATACTACTGTTTGGAATATGCGTCCTAGTGGGGTTACTTTAGGACGTCTTGGATTGTTTCCATGGTCTGTTGTAGTTACTGCTGTTCTTTTAATTTTAGCTATTCCTGTATTGGCTGGTGCGTTAACTATGTTGTTATTAGATCGGCATATTAATACTACTTTTTTTGATCCTGTGGGTGGGGGTGATCCTATTTTGTTTGAGCATTTATTTTGGTTTTTCGGGCATCCGGAGGTATATATTTTGATTTTACCTGCTTTTGGGTTGGTTTCTCATATTGTTGCGCAGGGAAGGGGAAAGCGTAATGCATTTGGGTATGTTGGTATGGTTCATGCTATAATGGCTATTGGGTTTTTGGGATTTATTGTTTGGGGACATCATATGTTTACTGCTGGGATGAATGTAAATACTAAGGCTTATTTTAGTGCTGTGACAATAATTATTGCTGTTCCTACTGGGGTTAAGGTGTTTAGTTGGTTGGGTACTTTGTGTGGTGGCAGGTATCGAATGTCGGTTAGGTTATATTGGGCTATTGGGTTTATTTGTTTGTTTACTTTTGGGGGACTTACTGGGGTTGTTTTGTCTAGGGCGTCTCTTGATACTTTATTGCATGATACTTATTATGTTGTAGCTCATTTTCATTATGTGTTAAGAACAGGTGCGGTGTTTGCCTTGTTTGCGGCTTTTCATCAGTGATTTCCTTTATTTACTGGAATTGGATTAAATTCATTATGGAGTAAAGGACATTTTTTTACTATATTTGTTGGGGTTAATTTAACTTTTTTTCCTCAGCATTTTTTAGGGTTGAGGGGAATGCCGCGGCGATATATTGATTATGCGGATTCTTTTACTCCTTGACATGTTTTATCTAGGTTTGGTTCATTGATTTCTCTTGTTAGGATGTTGTTTTTTTTCTTAATTTTGGCGGAAGGTTTAAGTTCTCGTCGTTCTTTAATTAGGGCTTATCATTTACCAAGAAGTCGTGAGTGAAAATGGCCTTTGTATCCAATTCCTTTCCATGGATTGTCAGAGAATCCACTTGTTTTTCAGTGGTTTGAGCCTCGTAAGAAGAATTTGGTTGCAAAGTTAGTTGGGTTTGGATAGATTTAGTGCACGTTTTTGGGGTAAGATTTTGGTCTTGTGGATCGATATTTTCGGTAGGCGTGAATTTTAGAATTGGTTTTTGTTTCTAGGTTGATTATGAGTGTTGGTGGTTTGATGGTAAATAAGAGGCATTGGTTAAGAGTATTGTTGTTGATAGAGTTTGGTGCGTTGGGTTTGTTTGTGGGGAGGGTCGTTGGGTTTGTAATGAATGATGTATATGAATTAAGATTAATTGTAATGAGAATTAGTGCATGTGAGGCTAGGATTGGGTTAGCTATATTGGTGTCGCTTGTTCGTTTGAAGGGAAATGATTATACTGAGTTGAGTTTGGTGATGAAGTTATAGGAGTTGGTTAAATGAGTTTGGTTTGTCGAAGAAGGGTTTTGGCTTGTAGGGTTTTGGTGTTTTTTATGGTGGGTCTTTTTTTAAGGTTTGGTTTTTTGGGGGAGGGTTCTTTATTGGTTGATTGGGTTTTTAGGGGTTTTAGTGTAATGGATGTTAATTTTCCGTTTGTTTTAGATTGAATGAGAGTTTCTTTTTCTTTTGTAGTTTGTTTGATTTCTTTTTTTGTAATTATGTTTGCGACTAGGTATATAAGGGGAGAAAAAAATTTGAGGCGTTTTATTTGACTTGTAATGTTATTTGTATTGTCCATGAATTTTTTAATTTTTGTTCCTAGAATTATGTCTTTAATTTTAGGGTGGGATGGTTTGGGGTTGGTGTCGTTTTTGTTGGTTGCGTATTATCAAAATTATAAGTCTTTGGGTGCGGCTTTGGTTACCGCTTTTATGAATCGGGTAGGGGATGCGTTTTTGTTGTTGGGAATTTGTTTATTGGGGGATAGGGGTCATTGATTTATTTGGGGGCATTTGTCTCAAGGGACTGCTATAATAATGGTTTTTATGATATTTATTGTTATAGTGTCTATAACTAAGAGTGCTCAAGTGCCTTTTTCTTATTGGTTGCCTGCTGCTATGAACGCTCCTACTCCTGTATCAGCTTTGGTTCATTCTTCTACGCTGGTTACGGCGGGGGTTTATTTATTAATTCGTGTTTTTTATGGAATGGAGGTAGAAAGTGTGGGGGTTTTGTTATTGTTGTGGGTTTCTTTATTCACAATGAATATGGCTGGTTTTAGGGCTTGTTTTGAAGTGGATTTAAAGAAGGTGGTTGCTTTGTCTACTTTAAGTCAGTTGGGGGTTATAATATTTTCTTTAAGGTTAGGTTATTATGTGTTAGCGTTTTTTCATTTAATAAGGCATGCTCTTTTTAAGGCGTTGATATTTGTGAGGGTTGGTCGTGTGATTCATGGACATAAGGATTCTCAGGAGTTGCGTGATATTAGAGGGTTATGGTTAAAGATACCGTTAACAGGTGGTTGTTTAGTTTTGGCTAGAATATCACTAATGGGGTTGCCTTTTTTGAGGGGGTTTTATTCTAAGGATTTAGTGGTTGAAAGATTATTGGTGAAGGGTTTTAACTCTGTTGTTTTAGTGTTAATTATGTTTGCTATGGTTGGTACTGTAATATATAGGTTTCGGGTATTTTTTTGTAGGGTTTGAGGTAAATCTAGTGGAATTGTGTCGGAGTTTGAAAATCAAAGTGTTTATGAGGTTATTCCAAGGTTGGGGTTAAGTTTGGGTGCTGTTTGGGGAGGTTACTTTATACAATCAGTTATGTTTAGATTTGGGGGGGTGTTTGTTTTGGAGGGGGGATATAAGATTTTGTTGTTAGGGATAATTATTGTGACTATTGTTCTTATAATGCTGTATAGGTTATTCGGGTTTAGTTTGTTGAATATTAGTGGTTTTAGTAATATTAGTAAATTGATTCAGAGTTTTTTTGTAAGAATGTGATTTTTATCTTATGTAGCTTGGGCTAGTAGGTTGGTTGGTTTGGGGGGGGGTCGTATTTATTATAAGGAGGTGGATTTGGGTTGGAATGAGTTGGTATTTGGTGGAATAGGTTTATTTTCTTTAATATTGCAGTTGAGGTATTCTTTAATATTATGATTGCGGAAACGGTATAATGTTTGGTTGTGATTTTCGTTTATTGTAATTGTGTTTATGGTTCAGGTGTAGCATTATACTTTAAGATTAAAAGGTTGAGTTTGCGTCTCGAAAATATAATTGTTTATTGATGCTATGAAGTGGGAGCAATAATGTGCGTACGGTTTCGGCCCGTGAGGTAAGGTGATGTAAAGTGGCCTTTCACTTTTCGGAAAGTAGCATAAGAAAAAGTGTAGTTCGTTTACACCGATCAGGTAATCGTGAGGTTCTTTCTGAGTGACTCGGCATGGATATCATATTGTGCAACCTAGTCCTTGGCCTGTTACGGTTTCCGTTGGGGCTTTTGCGGTAGGTGTTGGTCTTGTGAAATGGTTTCATATGGAGGGGGTTTTAGTTTTATGCATAGGGTTTTTAGTTTTAGGGTTGACTGTGGTTAGGTGGTGGATAGATGTGGTTCTTGAATCTACTTATTTGGGTCGTCATACTTCATTGGTGTATCGTGGGTTACGAATTGGTATGTTGGCATTTATTTTGTCTGAGAGGCTTTTTTTTTTTGGGTTTTTTTGGAGTTATTTATATTATTCTCATGTTATGGGACATATTTGGCCTCCTGAAGGAATTAGGCCTTTATATCCTTATGGGGTTCCATTGTTAAATACTATTGTTTTAGTTGGTTCTGGTATTACCTTGACTTTAAGACAGCGATGTTTATCTGCTGGGAGTCGAGAAGGTGCGTTGGAGGGACTTTTTTATACTGTGTTTCTAGGATGTTTTTTTACGTATTTACAGTATGAAGAGTTTTTATCAGCTGGTTTTACTATTGCGGATACTGTTTATGGTTCTATTTTTTTTATTATGACCGGTTTTCATGGGCTTCATGTGATTATTGGGACTATTTTTCTTTTTGTAAATTTTTTGCGAATTGGGCGGCATCATTATGCTCCTTCTCATCATTTTGGATTTACTGCTGCTGCTTGGTATTGGCATTTTGTTGATGTGGTTTGGATTTTACTATATATTTTAATTTATTGTTTAGGATATCATAATTATTTGAAAGTATTGATGTGTTATTAGGGGTAAGATATTAGGTTCTGGTTGGCAGATATAGATGTGTCTAATTTAGGATTAGGAGATGGATAGATTATTCACCGGTTTTTGGTAGCTTAAATTAAAGCATAGAGCTTTTAACTCTAAGATACTATTATTAGTTCAAGAAGAGTGCCTCATTTTAGTCCTTTATATTGATTTATTTTAATATGTTGGTTTTGGTTTATTTTAGTTGTGAGGGGAATTGTGTTGTGATGGATTAGGAAACGAAGTTATGGGTTTTAATTAGTTAATTGATTAGTTGACTGATTAGATGGCGCTTTATGGTTAATATATAACGCTAATTTGCAAAATTAGAGTAGCTTGTTTAGGCTAAAGTGTTGGTTAAATATTTGATTCTGGTATGTACTTAGCGTGATTAGTAGGTGAGCATGGTAGTAGTTGCGAATTGAAATGGACTAGTTTGTAGTTATGGTTAAATACTGTAATTTTTTAATTAGATTATGATTTTCAACACCAGTAGCTAGTTTTTAATGATTCCTGGAAAGGGGATTAAGGTGCTAATTATTATGAAGCACAGGATAATGGGGTGCCAGCATCTGCGGTTAAACCACTTGTGTTAGTTAAGTGATGATGTGTAGGTAGGGGGAGTAAAATTTTAATAGGTGAAATTGCTTATGTGGAGTAAAATTTTTAGGTTATGTTTATTCATGGATGTTAGTTTTTCCTCTTGCGAAGCCTGTTAATAGTGACTAGGATTAGATACCCTAATATTGAAGGTGTTAATGACAGGTCACGGGGACTATGAACGATATTTTTGTCTTGTTTAAAACTTAAAGAAATTGGCGGTGCCATTTATCCAATCAGAGGAACCTGTACTTTTATCTGATAATCCACGTTTTACCTTACTTCTTGTTTGTTTGTATATCGCCGTTAAGACTACCTTAGATGGTTTAGTAGTGGTCTTAGAATAAATTTATTTATTAAAATTCAGGTAGACATGCAGTATTAAGAAGGATAGATATGGGTTACATTGCTAAATAGATGTGAATTGTAGATTGAAATAGTCTTTATGAAAGAGGATTTGATAGTAAATTTAAATTAGTGAGTTAAGTTGAATTGGGTTCTATGGCAAGTACAAATTGCCCGGCGCTCCTGTATAATAAAAGTTAGGATAAGTCGTAACAAAGTAAGGCTACTATAAAGTGGTCTTGTTAACAGAAAGTAGTTTAATAAGAATGGCAGTTTTGGGAATTGTTGGTTAAGTGATAGCTTGCTTTTTGATTTGATTGATGGTTTGTATTGTTTATAAAAAAAGGTATTGTAGTTTAATAGTAGGGTTGGAATAATAGATTGACTGATTTTATGGTATTTTAGAATAAGTAAAGAAGAAGTAATAACGTACTTTTTGAATTATGGTTTGTAGAGGGTTTAGGTTATAGAATATTTCCTGAAGCATAAAGATCTATCTCTAACGAGTGAATGGTGTTGCAAAATTAAGGGTTAGTTAGAGATAGTTGTGAAATGCTGTTCGTGTTATGGGATATCTGGTTAAGCGATAAATATATTTAGTATATTACTAAAATTTTATGTGGATGTTTTTTGGTAGTGGTTTTTCCAGGGCTAATCTTGGGGAAGAGTAAAAGATAAAATAATAATAGTTGGAGTGGACTTGATGTTAGTTATGTTTTGTGTTTGTTATAAAAAAGATATTATATGGAAGGTGGATTTTATAAAAAAATCGTTTGGTTGTAATTAGTAAGGTTTGGTTCAATAGTATAAAATAAGTATTATAGTGTGTTTGGTGTTTTGTTAGGAGAAGGGAAAGTGATTTAATTAGTTGGTGTTGTTAGTTTAGTTAGAGGAATTCGGCAAAAGTGATTCTCGCCTGTTTATCAAAAACATCTCTTTTTGATTGTAATGAAAAGTAGGCCCTGCCCGGTGTTTATAAATTAACGGCTGCAATTTGATGATTGTGCTAAGGTAGCGTAATAAATTGTCTTTTAATTGGAGGCGGGTTTGAATGGGTTGACGTGGGATCAGCTGTCTTTAGCTAATCTTTTGAAATTTACTTTTAGGTGAAAAGGCTTATATAAATCCAGGGGACGAAGAGACCCTATCAAGTTTTATTTTAAGATAGACATAGGTTGTGTTGGTTTAAAATTTAGCTGGGGTAGTTGTTTGAATATGAGTGGTTTAATTACTATATAAGGTTCCATTAGTTAATGGAATAAGAAAAATTACTGTAGGGATAACAGCGTAATCTGTCCGGAGAGTACTTATTAAAGGGCGGGTTTGCGACCTCGATGTTGGACTAGAATTTCCTTTGGGTGCAGAAGCTCAAAAGGGTTAGACTGTTCGTCTATTAAAATTCTACATGATCTGAGTTCAG
Source organism: Anodontia alba (assembly GCA_964016985.1). Classification (NCBI taxonomy): domain Eukaryota; kingdom Metazoa; phylum Mollusca; class Bivalvia; order Lucinida; family Lucinidae; genus Anodontia; species Anodontia alba. Next base: position 11,330 of record OZ024839.1, read on the forward strand.
GCCGGCGTGAGCTAGGTTGGTTTCTATCTTTGGGAAGATTAATGTTTTTATAGTACGAAAGGACCTTTATAACATTAAAATATAATAGAAGTTGATACTAAGAAATGAGAAGTAAAGCTGTTTTAGAACAGGGTGTTCGAGTAAAAAAGATCGGTTAGTGCTAGTTTAGTTTAAGGGAAAAAAATGATAAAGTGTGGTTTTATAGATAATTAATTTAATTAACTAGTTATTCTGGAATGGTAATTATAATTTGTGGGGATTTACTCTATTAAAATTGCTAGGGGAGTAGCGGTAAAAGTGTTGGCGGAGATGTAAGGGTGGTTTAATAGTTAGATGGTCGTATTAGTACTGCTGTAAAAAATAGGATGTTTTAGAAGGGTAATGAATAATTTGCGGGGATTTACTCTATTAAAATTGCTAGGGGAGTAGCGGTAAAAGTGTTGGCGGAGATGTAAGGGTGGTTTAATAGTTAGATGGTTGTACTAGTACTGTTGTAAAAATAGGTGTTTAAGGGTGATTGTTTGGGGTGCTGATAAAAGTTAGTTTGATCGGGCGGTGGTATATTGTTTTTATTTAGGAAAATTTTGGTTTTTTTGTGTTAAAATTTTGAAAATTTTTATGCGGGTGGGTTTGGGGGTTAAATATTATCAGGGTAATTATGGAAGTGTGATTTGGCGGTGTATTTTGTCGGATGGTGTTTTGTGTGGTTGTGAAAATTTTTTTTGTCAAATTAGTGAAATTATGAAAAATTAGAGGGGAATTTGTTAATTAAATATTTACGAAAGATAGCAACACCGAAATGTCAAGGTCTGGATTCCATATTTCTAGGATGTTGTAGTATAAGGAAGGGGTTGTGTGGGGTTGGAGGTCTTGGGGGGTGTGTGTCTTCTATTTTATTGGTTTTAAGGGGGTTTTGTTGGGGTTTTGCTTAGAAATGATGATTTTTGTTTGGGGTGCTGATAAAAGTTAGTTTGATCGGGCGGTGGTATATTGTTTTTACTTAGGAAAATTTTGGTTTTTTTTGTGTTAAAATTTTGAGATTTTGAAAATTTTTATGCGGGTGGGTTTGGGGGTTAAATATTATCAGGGTAATTATGGAAGTGTGATTTGGCGGTGTATTTTGTCGGATGGTGTTTTGTGTGGTTATGAAAATTTTTTTTGTCAAATTAGTGAAATTATGAAAAATTAGAGGGGAATTTGTTAATTAAATATTTACGAAAGATAGCAACACCGAAATGTCAAGGTTTGGATTCCATATTTCTAGGGTGTTGTAGTATAAGGAAGGGGTTGTGTGGGGTTGGAGGTCTTGGGGGGTGTGTGTCTTCTATTTTATTGGTTTTAAGGGGGTTTTGTTGGGGTTTTGCTTAGAAGTGATGATTTTTGTTTGGGGGTGTTGATAAAAGTTAGTTTGATCGGGCGGTGGTATATTGTTTTTACTTAGGAAAATTTTGGTTTTTTTTGTGTTAAAATTTTGAGATTTTGAAAATTTTTATGTGGGTGGGTTTGGGGGTTAAATATTATCAGGGTAATTATGGAAGTGTGATTTGGCGGTGTATTTTATCAGATGAAATTAGAGAAGTTGTTGTTGTATGGTTGCTTAGGAATAAAAAAGTGTTGCTGTATTTAGTTGCGCTATGGTGCAGTTATAAGGAGAGATTGGGTTGGTGGTATCTAGAATGTTGTTAAGAGATTTGTATGATTTTTTTTGATAGATTTTATATACTGGTTGCTTAGGAATAAAAAAGTGTTGCTGTATTTAGTTGCGCTATGGTGCAGTTATAAGGAGAGATTGGGTTGGTGGTATCTAGAATGTTGTTAAGAGATTTGTATGATTTTTTTTTGATAGATTTTATATACTGGTTGCTTAGGAATAAAAAAGTGTTGCTGTATTTAGTTGCGCTATGGTGCAGTTATAAGGAGAGATTGGGTTGGTGGTATCTAGAATGTTGTTAAGAGATTTGTATGATTTTTTTTTGATAGATTTTATATACTGGTTGCTTAGGAATAAAAAAGTGTTGTTGTATTTAGTTGCGCTATGGTGCAGTTATAAGGAGAGATTGGGTTGGTGGTATCTAGAATGTTGTTAAGAGATTTGTATGATTTTTTTTTGATAGATTTTATATACTGGTTGCTTAGGAATAAAAAAGTGTTGTTGTATTTAGTTGCGCTATGGTGCAGTTATAAGGAGAGATTGGGTTGGTGGTATCTAGAATGTTGTTAAGAGATTTGTATGATTTTTTTTTGATAGATTTTATATACTGGTTGCTTAGGAATAAAAAAGTGTTGTTGTATTTAGTTGCGCTATGGTGCAGTTATAAGGAGAGATTGGGTTGGTAGTATCTAGAATGTTGTTAAGAGATTTGTATGATTTTTTTTTGATAGATTTTATATACTGGTTGCTTAGGAATAAAAAAGTGTTGTTGTATTTAGTTGCGCTATGGTGCAGTTATAAGGAGAGATTGGGTTGGTGGTATCTAGAATGTTGTTAAGAGATTTGTATGATTTTTTTTTGATAGATTTTATATACTGGTTGCTTAGGAATAAAAAAGTGTTGTTGTATTTAGTTGCGCTATGGTGCAGTTATAAGGAGAGATTGGGTTGGTGGTATCTAGAATGTTGTTAAGAGATTTGTATGATTTTTTTTTGATAGATTTTATATACTGGTTGCTTAGGAATAAAAAAGTGTTGTTGTATTTAGTTGCGCTATGGTGCAGTTATAAGGAGAGATTGGGTTGGTGGTATCTAGAATGTTGTTAAGAGATTTGTATGATTTTTTTTTGATAGATTTTATATACTGGTTGCTTAGGAATAAAAAAGTGTTGTTGTATTTAGTTGCGCTATGGTGCAGTTATAAGGAGAGATTGGGTTGGTGGTATCTAGAATGTTGTTAAGAGATTTGTATGATTTTTTTTGATAGATTTTATATACTGGTTGCTTAGGAATAAAAAAGTGTTGTTGTATTTAGTTGCGCTATGGTGCAGTTATAAGGAGAGATTGGGTTGGTGGTATCTAGAATGTTGTTAAGAGATTTGTATGATTTTTTTTGATAGATTTTATATACTGGTTGCTTAGGAATAAAAAAGTGTTGTTGTATTTAGTTGCGCTATGGTGCAGTTATAAGGAGAGATTGGGTTGGTGGTATCTAGAATGTTGTTAAGAGATTTGTATGATTTTTTTTGATAGATTTTATATACTGGTTGCTTAGGAATAAAAAAGTGTTGTTGTATTTAGTTGCGCTATGGTGCAGTTATAAGGAGAGATTGGGTTGGTGGTATCTAGAATGTTGTTAAGAGATTTGTATGATTTTTTTTTGATAGATTTTATATACTGGTTGCTTAGGAATAAAAAAGTGTTGTTGTATTTAGTTGCGCTATGGTGCAGTTATAAGGAGAGATTGGGTTGGTGCATTAGAAGTATAATGTTTGTATGTTTGTTTTCCAAACAAAGGGACCGATAAAGTCGGCTAGTGTTGGGGTTGCAGGGAAAAGGTGGTACTCGGGCAGAGATTTCTAATCTTTAGTCTAGGCAGTTTGACTCTGTCTTTTTTCCTATTATTTATCGTGGTAAGTCTATTAGGGTTATGGTTTTTTTGTTGTTTGCGGTTTTAGGTGTATATATTGCGGTTAATGGGGGTGATTGAATATTAGTTTGGTTTGGGTTGGAGATTAATATGTTTAGAATTATCCCTTTGTTGATGAGGGGTCGGACGGGGTCTGAGTTTATATCTGTTGCCAAATATTTTTTTGTTCAAGTTCTTGGTTCTATTATTATAGTAGGGGGGGGTATTGCTGAGATGGTATTTTTTGGGAGGGTTTATGTTGATGGGAGTTTAATAAGGAGGGGTTGTATGATTATTGTGATTGTTGGAATAATAATTAAGGTGGGGTTGTTTCCTTTTCATTTTTGGGTTCCTGGTGTTATGGCTGGGTTGAGTTGGGATGCTTGTTTTTTAGTGAGTACTCTTCAGAAGGTGGTACCTTTATATATTATGGTTTATGAGTGTCCTAGTTATTTAGGAGGTGTGGTTGTTATTTTGGGTTGTATTAGGTCGTTTGTTGGTGGGGTGGGTGGTTTTCGTCAGACTCAGATACGTAGGTTGTTGGCTTATTCTTCTATTAGTCATACTGGGTGGTTGTTGGTGGGGGGTGTTTATAGGCCTGTTGGGGCTGTTATTTATTTTTGTTTGTATAGGATTATTACTGGTGTTTTGATATATCATTTGTCTGCGGTAGAGATTAACAGTTATGAGTTTTCTTTGAAGGGGTTTAGGAGGGTTAGGGTTAATAAGTTGTTAGTTTTAAGGGTACTCATGTTAACTCTTGGTGGTTTACCGCCAACTTTAGGTTTCTCTATAAAGTGGGTTGTTGTTTGTAGGGTTGCTTCTTTTTCTCCTTTTTATGCATTTGTATTAGTATTTGGTTCTTTTGTAAATTTGTGTTATTATGTAAGGGTGGTCGTGTATTGGTTTAGGTATTCTTATTCTAGAGTTTGGGAGGTTGTTATTAGGGGAAAAGAGGGAAGTGTTGGAGGTTTTATACTTTATTTGGTTAGAGTGAGAGTGTTGTTTGGGTTTTTGAGGTTTTTAGGTTTAAGGATATTTGTAGTGTAGGTTTGTCTTAGTAGCATATGGAGTGTGTAAGTTTTTCGTGCTTAAGGTAAACGGATGTTTCTAGGATATTGGATTGGTGAGCTTTAACTTAAAGAGAGTGGTTGGCTGTTAACCAATTGGTGCATTAGGTAAGATTGCAAGTTCTACGTTGTGCCAGATTTAATTGGGTCGTTTTGATGGGACGGAAAATAAGGTTTGTTCCTTCAACGTAAGGTGAATAAGATTATGGAGTTATTAGAATCGTTTTTCGTAAGGGGAATTTGTTTTTAAGGGGGTTGAGGGGAGTAGTTTATGATTTACCTGTTAGGGTGAATTTGTCTATTTGATGGAATTTTGGTTCCTTGTTGGGTTTGTGTTTGATGGTTCAGTTAGTGAGGGGTTTGTTTCTTGCTATACATTATGTTCCGGATATTGATCTTGCGTTTTCTTCGGTAATTCATATTATGCGGGATGTGAATGGTGGATGGTTAATTCGTAGTGTTCATGCTAATGGTGCGTCCTTTTTTTTTTTATGTATTTATGCCCATATTGGACGGGGTATTTATTATGGTTCATATATGTTGAAGAGGGTTTGGTTTAGTGGTGTTGTGTTATTGTTAATATTAATGGTGACGGCGTTTTTAGGATATGTTCTTCCTTGAGGTCAGATATCTTATTGGGGGGCTACTGTTATTACTAATTTGGTTACAGTAATTCCTTATATTGGGAAGTTTTTATTGTATTGATTGTGAGGGGGGTATACTGTGGGGAGTCCTACTCTTGGTCGTTTTTATGCTATTCACTTTTTGATGCCTTTTATTATGGTTGTTGTTGTTATGTGTCATGTTGTTTTTTTACATTGGCATGGTGGTAATAACCCTTTGGGTGTGGAGCTAATGGGGGATAAGGTTCCTTTTCATCCTTATTATACTGTGAAGGATGTTGTTGGATTTGTTGTGTTTTTAGCTTTGTTAGTGTATGTTTGTTTATTGAATCCTGATTTGTTTTTGGATGCTGAGAATTTTAATCCTGCTAATCCTCTATTAACTCCTCCTCATATTCAGCCGGAATGATATTTTTTATTTGCTTATGCTATTCTTCGTTCTATTCCTAATAAAACTGGGGGTGTTGTGGCTTTGGTGTGTTCTGTTTTAGTTCCTTTGGTTTTACCTTTTCTGTTGCGGTGGTATTGTGGTTCTGTTAGTGGTTCTATAAATTCTTTTTATGGGTTTCTTTTTTGATTATTTGTGGGAATTTTTGGGGTATTAACTTGAATTGGGACGTGTCCTGTTGAGGAGCCTTTTATTACTATAGGTCAGTTGTTTACTTTGTTATATTTTTTGATATATTTGGTGATGCCTTTGTGTCTTTATTTTAGGTGGTGGCGGTTTGATTGATTTTTTGGGGAGAGAAAAACTGTGTAATTGGATGAGGGAAGTGGTGGAATTAATCATGCCCCTTTGTCGTTGGGGAGTTGCTCCGGTTGGGGTCTTTCTTGTTAGGGTTTTAAGTTAAGATAAACTGTGGGTTTTCAAAACCTAAAATGAAAGAGTTGTAGTTTCAAACCTTGGATTTATGTGATTGGAGTGTTGTTGCCGGTTATTTTAACTTTGTTGGTTGCTATGGGTGCGGTAGCGTTTTATACCTTATTAGAGCGTAAGTATTTGGGGTATTTTCAGTTACGGGTGGGTCCTAATAAGGTTGGGTTGAAGGGGGTTCCTCAGCCAATTGCTGATGCTATGAAGCTTTTTTTGAAGGAGTTTTTGGTTCCTAGGATGGCCAATAAGTTGTTGTTTATTTTGGGTCCTTGTTTAATATTGATTTTGTGTGTAGGAGTTTGAGTATTATATCCTGTAAAGTTTGCTAGTGTTCATTATTTGTGGGGCTTTTTACTTTTTGTTTGTGTTTCGTCGGCGGGTGTTTTGGGTGTTATGATGGTGGGGTGATCTTCTAACTCAAAGTATGCTTATTTAGGGTGTGTTCGTGCTGTTGCTCAATTTATTTCTTATGAGGTTAGGATAATTTTGATTTTGTTAAATGTTGTTATGTTAATGGGTAGTTTTAGGTTTTTTTATATTGAGGAGGTTGGGGTTTGTTCTTTATTTATGTTTTTTCCTCTTTTTTTAATGTGGCTTGTTTCTTTATTGGCTGAAACTAATCGGGCGCCGTTTGATTTTGTGGAGGGGGAGTCGGAGTTGGTTTCTGGGTTTAATGTTGAGTATAGAGGTGTTGGGTTTGCTATGATTTTTATTGCAGAGTATAGTATGATTTTGTTTATGAGCGTTGTTACGACAAGTATTTTTTTCGGGGGGGTTAAGCTGGGGGTTTTATTGAGTTGTTTTGTTAGTTTTGTTGTAGCTAGGTTTGTAATTTTGAGGCGTGGTTCTTTGCCACGTTTTCGTTATGATTTGTTGATGGGGTTAACGTGGAAATATTTTTTACCTGTAGCGATTGCGTATTTAAGTATTCCTGTTGTAATGATTTAGGTTGCCTTTTTTCTTGGGGACAATCTTATTTTGAAAGTAAGAGGAGGAATGTTCGAATCATCCAAAAGGTGT